>QTSX02000196.1:0-157830 GCA_014839935.2 Entomophthora muscae | reverse complement strand
AGGTCAAAGTTCCTAAGGTTGAAAGTGCAGAAATTGATTTTCTGGAGGTTACCTTTGAAGCCAAATAAATAAGAATTTAATGTAAAAAATCTAGTTTAAATTTTTTTCTGGTCCAAAGAGACCCCAAGTGAATTCATTCCTGCAATAAAAAGTATCTGTTAGATAATAAAAAGTCTCTTAAATTAGCTGTTTTTTAAAAGAAAGTTTATTTTAGTTTCAAAAGCAAAATCAGACTAGAATTTATATGTAACTGTATTCAATTGCATGTAAAATATGAAACTATACAAAAATCTTTTTTATAAACTATAGTTTCAATAAAAAAGATTAATTTTATTTTTCAGCTTATGTAAAGCTATAAATATACTTCAGTATAAGCAAAATAAAGGATTTTTCCTACAAGATACAAGTGTATGATTTTAGGTATTTTGTTTATTAGTTATCAGAAATTGTGCCATTAATTATATTTCAATATGACCTTCAAATAATTATATGTGCAAAGATTTGGTTGATTTTGCTTTTGACTTCAGATATTCCTTGTCTTCCATAAATGGGTCAGCATCAATATCCACCCATTCTGGATTGCCATACCAGCCCTTGACTGATACTGGTATGATTTCAACTCAACGTGACCCCCTCTGCTACTCTGTCTACCTAATGAGTGATCATCAACCCTTGTCTACTATTTAAGTAGAATCATTTCTACTAATAAAGACAAGTTTATCTACATTTGTGTTGGCTTTAATATTCTTCAAGCTTTTTCCTTTCCTTTTTTCCAAAAGGAATTCCACATCTTGTATTCCAGGAAATTAAGGTATAAACCCTTAATTTTGCCATGAAGGCTAATCCAAGGCTAGCTTTGAACCCCAAATATTTTTTTTATAAATATTTCCTGCCGTGTCCTCTTGGATGTTGTCCCCAGGAGTCAAACATGACAAAATGGTGCTCACTACAGGGGCTGCAAGCCCCTTGGTTACTACTTCTCCTGCACCTTCTCTGGTCCTTCTCCTTTTGTCTCTGAAGTACCCAAACAACCTAAAGTCTCTAGTCCTCCACTAAAGGAAGATATCACCAATTCCCCCTATACTCCAATGGTAATGGTGTTATCTCCTGGGCCTGTGTGGGCCCCCTTCCAGCTTTCTCTCTTAACCATGAACAAGCTTGCAACACTGCGCGCTCCCTCCTTAACATAAGCACCATGGAAATGCATACTATTCCTGGCCCCCAACCTGGCTATGCTTCTGAAGATCTGTATTTGTTCCTTTTGGACTTTGGTCTCCCCCCCTGCTCCAATGAATCCATGAAAACAATTGATGTGCTGGTCAACCAATTTATCCATCCTTCTTTAGTTCATCATCAGTTAGCATTGGGATCTAAGAATTAACTCCTGATTGGTGTGGCTATTGTTGCCTATAATAACCATGCACAGAACATGGCCTATCAGGAGTAGACCCATAGCCTCTTTACCTGTATTTCTGATAGCCAATGTGACTTGTTGGCCTCACAGAAATACTTAACCTTGTCCTTGAACTCAATTTGCTCCTTGCTCCCTTGGGTACATCAAAGACTGACTATGCAAAATAGATGACCACCAAGCTACATGGTGAAGACAAATATAAACAATTCTCTTGAAATTTTGTCAGGATTTTGAGACCTTGGTTAACAAGCTCAACCAATTATGGGAACATGTCAATTCTCAACTTGAGTTGGTTAGAGCCCACATTGACAATTGGGGCCAACATCTGCACCAACAATATGGTTTGGATAAAGCTGTGCTAGGCAACACTCTGTGTCAGGTTCAGAACTACGTTGATGACATGATAGCCTCAATAGAAGCAACTCCCCCTTCTCCTTCTTTTGAGATCACATCTGCCTTTGAGGCAAAGGTATAGGAAGCCATAGCTGAGCTCAAGGCCACTACTCAACGCCAAGCCTCTGTTCAAAATCTTCCACCAGTAGAACCTATGCCCAACCCTTGCATTGCTTTGTTGACAGACCAAGTAGCTACTTTACAAAGTGATATCAAGTATTTTATCAACGCCTTTCTGATCCTGATTATTTGTCCTCTGAATCCAACGGCAAAGGAGAGGCAGAGATCACTTATGCCCCTGTCCATGCAGACCACATATGCTGCCCTTGTTTGGAAGGTCAACCCCATGTCAACTGTGCCCTTGCTTTGGACCATTTGGCAGTGGTGGCAAATAATGTTGAGGATAGGCAGAATACTCTGGAACATAAGGTGCAGAACCTTACTTGCTTAACAAAAACAATGAATGAGCAGGTTACCCCTTTGAACTCCCAGGATACCTCTTTAGCCACTTGTGTCAATGGGATTGTGGGCACTTTGGAATTACAACAGATATGGATTGATAAATTTGGAACTGCTGCCACTACTTCCAGGGATATCAGTGGACAAAACAGCTCTACTCTAGACACCTTGGAGGAGAGCCTTCAACTCCTCTGGGCTAGACAACCAGCTGCAGAATCTGAGTTTGAGGGTTATCCCCACATTAATGTTCTAAATCAGAGTGACAACAGCCAATCTACCTTGTTGTCCATTGATCCCAATTATAAGCCTTCCTTCAAACAAATATTTGACCTTAAAGCCTTTATCATTGCCGTCTTTCTGACAATCTAAAAAACTGCAATGTGTAGGGCTACTGACAAGCTTAAGAAAGAACATATTATTACCTGTCTGCATCCCACTTGCCAAGAATTTGTAGTCCTTGAACTCCCATTTATTGTCACTTGGGAGGATATGAAACGCCTTCTTATTGAGGAATTTGGAGGAGATCTCAGCTTGGAGGTCAAGAAAGATGCTTTTATTCATATCACCTTCAAACTCAAAGAAACTCTGACTGAGTTTGCTGACTTCTTCTATATCAAGGGGAAACTTTTCATTACCAGTTGTCAGTTGACTCCCCAAGAAGCATACACAGCATGCTCCAATGCGTTGAAAGTGAATCAGCTTTTATAAATACACTTCAAGGCGCATAAGGCATCTCTTACTTATGTGAAGAGCATCAATACCCTCCTGCAAGACATGCATTTGACACATGGAGGTGCTGTGGTTTGCAAGAATAAGGCTAATAGCACTGAAACTACATCTTTTACCCTGTGTATTATGACTCTTGGTTCAAGTGGACAGCCCAAGAGACAAGGATGTCATAATTGTGGTCAAATAAAACACCGCTTGTGTACCTGCACCAACCCTTAGTTAGAGGGTTGCAACCCAAAGGAACAGGTGGTAAAAGAGAGGTCAGCTTAGAAGCGGAGACGCTCTCTGCTAAGCAATCTCCCCTGTCTCCTCCTGATGCTTTCTCTGAAAAGGAATCCCCCTTTGTCTGGAACAACTATCCTTCATCTTTTCCATAATCTTTAAAGTGATTCTGAGCCTGAAGATTCAGACTTCAATGAATCAGATAGTTATGGCTACTCTGTTTTGGCTGTCCCAGAGACTGTGTCAGTCCCTTACAAGCTTTGCTCATGGAGAACCACAACTAAAACTTGCCCACCTTCAATTAAAGCCAAGGCCATGGTGGCTTGCCCTTATCTAGTCCAGGCTCATTAATCTCCTGTCTTGGTAGACTATTCTGAAGAAGCTGCTGAGTTAGCAGAAGCTCTCTTTTAGAATGTGACAATATCTCTCCCTTTGCAGGCTGTGTATAAGAAAATTCCTGCCCTACAATGCATGTTGGCCAAATGGGAGAAGGAATTGAAGGCTGCTCAGGACGTTCTAGCTGTCTTCCCCCCCTTGGGAAAGATACTACTTGTGTGGAAGTATTGATCCAAAAGTTTAAGATCAAAGCCATTATGAACACGGGTTCTCTAGTCAATGTGGTATCATCTAAGCTAATGAAGAAGCTTAAAATTGTCCCTGACCTCAACTACACTCACAAATATGGAACCACTGGCAAGGATCAGACTCAGGCTATTAGTGTCTACTCTTTCCTGCCAATGAGGTTTGGAAAACTCCTCATTGCATCCCCCGCTGTTGTTTTAGAAAACAAAAGCTATGACCTCCTGGTTGGTACTTAATTCCTCCAAGAATATAATGAAATTGTAAAGCTTCAAGATGGATACCTATTGCTCTTAGGATACAAGTACCCTTTAATTTTTGAAGAGCCTCTGTGTCTCCCTGGCAAATGCCTTAAGACTTGTGTGCTCAAGTACCCCACAGGTATCTTCTCACTCAAGTACAGAACTCACTCTTCCAACATGCGCTTTCCTCCTCCTTCTTGCCCTGCAGAAGAAGGTGTCCCTCTGCTTGATCCTGTGGCTGTCACTATCTCTCATGGCTCTCAAGTAATCATTAACTCTCAGATATCTTATGAGCTACCTGAGAAATTATTCTTAGAGTTATAATCTCCTGAATCTCTAAGTTTCCAGGAGCCTGTGACAGTCCACATGTTTGGTGGTTTGCAGACAGGGCTAATGTTGGCCAAGTAAAATTTTGGTTGTTTGTTGCAGGTAGAGGCCTAGTAGGGAATAATGGCTATTAGGGAAGGTAGACTGGCTAATAGGTGAAAAATACTACTAGAGGTAGATGTTGTTCCCACCTGGCAGGAGATATTATCTGCTGTGAGCTAGAGGTCCTCACCCAGCAGGAAACTGTGGCTTCTAGGTGTGAGGAATGAGATAGCTCAGCAGGGAACTTTAGCTGCTTAGGGTGGGGAGTGATTCATCCTGATGGGTAGCATGTGCTGCTCAGGCTGGAGGATGTGTAGACCCTAGTGGGTAACACGGGCTACCAGAGTAGAAGTGTATGCCAGCATGGTAGGGGACTTGCCTACCAGGGCTGTAAGTTTTGGACCCCTAGCAGGAGCACAGGCTTCCAGGGAGGGGAAGAGCTCTGAGGGCTCTATGTACCCTGATACACTTACAGGAGGTCTGTGAGAAAGCATCCTACCTAACAGACTGGTAGGGTGTCCTCATATATGTCACTATATGAGCTTTGGAGAGATCTCAAAGTGAGCATTAGAGGGCATAGATATGCTCAGAGGTGTCACCAAGGCAGTTGCTTGGGAAAGCAGCTGCAGAACTTGGTGTGATCAGGCCTCTGGGAAGCAAAGCTGGTTACTTTGAAACTGAAAGCCTATACTTAATCACCTGGGTGAGTAAAAACAACGGCATAGACTTTATTGACCTATGGTTAGATGACCTAAATGGATTGCCACTTGAAAGGGCCCAGTTAAACACCAGTTCAATATAGACTTATGCCTGGGTCTACAGGTTCTGGTAACGGGGGCTGAGATAAAGAACCAAGGTGGTTCACGGAATCAGCAGAGAAGACTAGTAAGAAGGACTGTATGATCACAGTGAAGACTAGTTGAGGGACTGTTGGTTGATGTTGAAGTTTGGAACCAAGATGGCTTATTGTGCAGCTGGAACTAAGGTGGTTCAAAGTGAGGATAAGCTGAAGGACTAAAAGATCATGATGCAGGAGTAGCTGTTCATGATAAAGAAGTAGCTGGAGGACTGATGATGGAAATAAACTGTTGAAAGACTGGAATGAGCTGTTTGTTGTCTAAGATGGACTGATTGCTAGTTAAGCTGAAGAACTGGAAGATGTGGTTGAAGATCATGATTCAGGATTAGCTGATCATGATACAGGAGCTGGATGAAGGACCAGAAGATGAGGGTGAAGAACTGGTGGTCCTTAGAAATGAGCCAAGATTTTGCCAAATTGATTTGCCAAGAAATTTCCTAGGATAGATTAAGATGAGATGTTTACCTTGGATTTAACAATATTTGTAAATATATGGGGGAAACATTGAAGAGGTCCAAAAAGAACAATTTAAATAGTATTCTACTATTTAAATGGGTTTGGGTTGAATGCAGGAAGAAATAGTGCCAGAATAATGGACTGGTTAACACTTTGGTGCGCAAAGAGTTGTTGCTTTGAGCAGTTTGAGCGGTGGAAATTGATTTCCTGGTTGGATCCTGGTGGAACTTCAGAAATAGTCCAAATTTGCGCTCTGCATTCATTAGTTGAGTTCTGGAAGGTTTCCCAATGAATATGATTGGTTGGAAGCCAAAAGCTTAAAGACTAAGCAGGAAAACAGTGAATTAATACTTTAAGCTTTTGAGAAAGTAAGTATGTAGGCTTAAGTTATTATAGAAGAAAGTGAGTGGCAATGGTTTAAGCTTTTGAAGAAAACCATTCTTAAGGCGTAACTGTTGGGAAAAGGACACTATAAGAAGGAAGCTAGCTGGAAAGTTACAGGGTCTTTCTGGGTCTTTTAAAGAGTCTTTTATGGGTCTTTTGAGTTTCTGCTGAGAAGTTTTTGGAAGCCTTTTGATTGCCAGTAGGAGCTTGGTTGGACTAATACAAGTGGAATACCAAGGCCAATAGAGCTATAAAGAGAGCTTAATCCCAAGATTAAGGAGCTGGAGCTTGAAATAAGGAGCTGGATCCTAAGCGCGGTGCAGGAGTCTAATTCTAAGGTGCAGAAGTCCAAGTTTAAGGAGCAGGAGTCCAAGACCAAGTACAAGGAGTCCAAGATATTTTTGGAGGACTCCAAGTATTGGCAAACCCATATTGTTTCCCTGACCCACTGGGCTATATACCAGAAGGTTTCTAAGGGGATCTTCCTTCTGAGAGTGAATAAAAGCCCATTTCAACCCCTATACATATTTCTGAGATATATTTACCCTTACTAGAGAATGACAACACCTTCCAGCTGGTCCCTGGCTATGACCTAGGACACACTTTGGGGACTGGTGGACAGGAACCCCACAGTACCTTTGCAGTATGCCCCTGCCTTTTTTTACCAACTATGGGTTGTACATTCCCATATTGAAGGCAAGGTGCACCCATTTGCCTACTTTCTGCTTCCTGGGGCAACAGAAGAGATCTACACAAGGGCCTTTAAAATCCTTCAGGAGGGCATCAAAGCCCTACCCAGTAATAAAAAGAGTCCCCCTGGCCATAAAAACTAGAGCCAATCCAGATGATGATGAAAAGGATGAAGCCACCCTTGCTGCAGAACAAGAAGCTCATGATAAAGCACTTGGCCCCTCAACTATAATCATGGACTATGAAACTGCCCAGTATAACACTTTTATAAATACCTTTGATGGAGAGGTCCAGGGGTGTTTTTTCCTTTATCAACAGGCTGTCAACAGGCAACTAATGTCACAGTAGGTTCCATAATGCTGGGAATTATTTAGCCAAGTAGTAAAGCTCAGAAAGCCAGAAAACATTTAACAAAAATGACTGATTTGATGGATTTAAATCAAATGGTTGATTGAAAATGGGTTACAGCTGCTCCAGTTTGCCAGTTGTATTCAATTCCCCCTTGCAAGCTGATGCTGATAAATTGATGTAATATGAGAGTCACCTGATATGATCTTATTTATCAACACAGTCATAATAAGTTAGTCACACAAGGGTTCTTTGCAAACTGGACTAGGTACTTGCTTGACTATGCAGAAGGAATAGGAGCCCAGGATCCAGGTGGTATTGCTTAGTCAATTTTTGATATATATTGAATAATTTTCACTGTTTCAACTCTTAAGAGTTGAGTCCTCCCAAAATTTTACCCAATAAAATAAAATATCCCTTGGTCTAACTTTATTTTCAAATGCATCCTGTAGTTGGCCTTCTGAACTACATTCTCTACAATTTAATTCTTAGCCAAATCATTACGGAAAGATGGGGGCCGGTCATTGATACTTTGTTGTTGGTGCAGCCAAATGCTAATTCAATGCCTGTCAATCTCATAGCTGTTCCTACTCCCATTAAAGCTGAAACTCATGTTCTATCCCAATTTCCTGAATTTTATGCTGAAGACACTCTGATTCTATCACAGGCCATTTATCTAGGGCTTTTTCTGGTTGGGGTTAATTATTTTACTTAACCCTAGTATTTCATTTGGAAATTTCATAAAACAGTATCTGTTGCTGTGTTGGTGATTAATCATTAACTCTATGTGGATTTGGTGGGTGATTCCCCACTATATATGTGAGAGAGGGGGCTAAACTAACTAATTTCAGCTCCCATCCTGGCGAGACAAACCACCAGGATGCTGCCCAGTGAAGGACTGGAACAGCCGCTTGAAGAGGAGACCACAGGGAGGACACAGGAGACAACCGAGGGAAATAGGCATTCAGTGCCATCAATGTCAACCCAGTGAGCAGCCAGGGGGTACGAGTGGGGGTGGACGGAAGGATTGCAGAAGCCCACAGAGGTATCAAGTCACTCTTCTCTGAGCCGGGGGGAGGGGGGCATTGGCACCTTCTTGTCCACAGGGGCGGGAGGAGCATAGTCAACTCCCTCCAAATCCAGATTGTCACAGGTCAAACTCTTCACCACAGCCTCCCCAGAATAGAGGAGGCTACCAGGCAAGCTCAGGAGGCTGGAGGGGGCCGCACTCGCAAGACACGCTGAAGAAGAGAGCTTAGACCACAGGTCTGGTGAGGTGGACCACAAGAGGAGCAAAAAGGGGCCCAAGGAAAATATAACAAATCTTAGGGCTGGGAGTATCATAGCTGAAAACTGCACAAAATTTGGAGGAGATTGAGGTAGTTTCCAGAATTGCAAGCAATAAAATTTGGGGTCACAAGGGTAATCACTGGCAAAAGGGGGACAAGAGGAGCAGCAAAGATGGGTTGGAGGACTTGGTGTTGCACTCGGGTGTCTTTAAATGGCTCAGAAGCAAAAGCGGGTTCAAAATCTAAGTGTTTTAAAGGAAAAATCAAAATAAAGTAGGTATTTATATTGAAATTGACTAAAAATTTAGACTCAAGCGTAAATATCTTCAAAGCAAAAGTGAAACCAAACACACTATACGCTGAAGCCAACGTTAATGGTTCCAGAAGAGAGCCCGAGTTCGAAACGGGGGGGGTAAGGTAAGCAGTAAAGCGAATACTAACACTTCAAAATTCTAGGTAATGGAACTCCAGCAGAGGTCCAACCAGGCAGTAAATTTTTAAAATTTCAGTGTTTAAAACCCAAAACTTTTAATAATTGTGAATTGACAAGCAGGGGACTCAAAGTCCCCTGGCCTTGTTAAAAGGGGTGGGATTGGCAGAATTTGGCCACATGGCTTCCAATGTAGTATTTGATTGGGCAGAGGAGAATTTTTGCTGGCCAGGGCCAGGGGGACTGGAGGGTTCCAGTATAATTTCCGCAACTCCCTCTGATTGGCTGGAAGGTAATGCAAGCATTTCAGATCTAGTTGACTTTGTAGTTGCTGATGTGGCCCGATTTGATTGGGCATTCCTGATTGTCTTTAAAAGCGGATGATACCATGCCAATAGATAGTCCAAATTAACTAGTGTTTCTTCCCAAGCTGGAGCAACCAGAGCTGGGAGTCCTTCAGGATATGCCAACACAAATCTTTCATCCACTGTGTGAGCTAAATCATTGAGGGAATTTAGTGGTTTTGCTGGGCTTTGTGCAGACTTTTTTGTGCGACAAGGAAATACCGTCCTATCCAAAGCCAGGGGGCAGTGAATTTACAATATAGAGACAGCTTCTTATTATCCCGTGATTTCTTTTACAACTAAAGGGTCTACCTGAGCTCAGCAAGCTCTACTGTCTAGATACATCAGGAAAGTGAAAGTTCTTAATTCAGCAGTTTGTATCACTATCTTTGTAAAGCCAGAGCATACTGGACAAGCCTTTGACATTCTATGCCAGGATCTATATGCCAAGAAACATGAGGATGTCTTCTATCCTTTCATTGAATATTGCAAACCACAGTGTATTGGACATAAGGTCACTAAGCGCCAGAGCAAGCCCAGAGCCAAAGCCAACTAGAACTGCTACCAGGGTGTTCTTAAGTATGAGATAAAAACTACTTCATCTTTGGAGGGCTGGCATAAGCATATCAAGTCCTCTTTTGGAATCAAGCCCAGATACAACACCTTTTATGAGCACCTCAAAGTCCAACAGGGAAGACTGTTGCATCCATCAGAGATCTTGAGAACCTCTCATCCAAGAAGAAAAGAACCACCAAAGAGAAACAATATCAAGAGAATATCAAGGACGTTGTCAAGGCCAAATATAAGCTTTCAGAGATTGGGAAATACATCAAGAATATTGCCACAGTTCTTAATGGCAACTAGATTATGACAGTCTAGCTTTTAATTAAATTTATTGAGTATTGTCTAATTTTTTATGTAGTTCTTATATGTTGCCAGGGTGAAGTAGAGTGAGTGTTTTTCATAATCAATCAAATGGGGAATGTATACCCAAATGAGGATAATATTACCAATGAGGAGGAGACAATGCTCATTTACTTGGAAATGGTACCCTTTGAAGAGTGAATAAGGAAAGATGCAGCAGAAGATTATGCACAGGTACATCAGGAAGACCTTTGTTTGGCTCAAAATCAAGGAATCAGCAGCATAGAAGGGTCACATTTGATTTTGCGGCTTTCAGAAATCATTTCAGCAGGAGAAGGAAGATTGCCAGGAAATTGCAGAGGTGAGAAAGCAGAATCTAGCAGTCTGGTTATTACAAATCTGATTGGAAAATATTGAAATAAGTGAATCATCGAGGCAAGATATTTATTGAGAGTAAAATATCAAACTACTAAGGTAGTTTGGTGGGGACAATTATTACTTAAAGCCTTTGGGTGCATTCTGATGAGGTGGCATCCTTGTGTGTAATATTTGGACAGCTTACAGATACCACCAATGGTGGTTCTGTAAGCTGTTACCTGACCTTCTTTGAGGTCAGGATTTGTTGACCAGCAGGTCAAGAAAGGGAAATTGGGTGTGGGGCATCCGCGCCTCACTTGGACCCAATTTCCTGTGCCACCACCCACTTGTAATCAATTGTTAGATTTAAATCTACAATTGCCGCAAGCAGGCAGGGCTTTGGACCAGGTGGCGGCACTTTGGCCGAGCCACACCCGGGAAAACTATCGCCATGGCATATGTTCAGTATAATATTTTTAAAATTTTAGTTATTCTAAATAACTCAGTAATAATTTATGATACTGTTTTTATAAAATTGGTTAATTTTCTATTGATAGCTTGATGCCTTAGGCTGTATTATATGGCCTATATTGGTATTTTACTAGTAAACTATATGTTTTTTGTAGTTTTCAATATATGAAAAAATTATATTAATGTTTCTAACTATTATATTTCCTATAATATGTGAAATTTTATGTAGTAAATTTTTGCATGCTGGTTTATTTTTTATTTTTATAAGTGGGAAAAAATATTTTATATTAAATATAGTTCATTTCATAGTGAATTATTTTTGGAGTGTATTTTATGAATTTTTTAATTGTCATGTATAATTTTTTATGGAAATTTTTAAATCTATGTAGTCACATTACCCTATTAAGTATTTTGAAGCTTAATTTTTATTAAGTAAAATGTTCAGGAAACAAGCTTCTGCTTACTAAAAAAGTGTCAGCATTCAGTAGTCTGCATGAGTAAAAACTTAATTATGACTTTCCAATGCTGTTGACATTAAAGTATTTTTAATTCTGATTGTCAACATATAGTAAGTCAACTTGCAGAATGAGTTAATTCT
The DNA here is from genome assembly GCA_014839935.2 of Entomophthora muscae. Lineage (NCBI taxonomy): Eukaryota > Fungi > Entomophthoromycota > Entomophthoromycetes > Entomophthorales > Entomophthoraceae > Entomophthora > Entomophthora muscae. The sequence goes on along the minus strand of QTSX02000196.1, from coordinate 146,333 downwards.
GATGGTTGCCGGGGTTTGGATCAGTGCTGGTTTGAGTTCCCTTGTTTGGGAAATCATGTTGACTTCCGCTTTTGGCTAAAGTGGCAGGATAGTCAGTTTGAGGGCCAAGGGGTCTTTTGTGAGATTTTTGCCAGGGGTTGACCCCGCAGTTTAGACTATTGTCTGTCTATATATTTATCAATTGGAGAGGGCTTTATTTTATCCTGTGTATGATTTATTTAGTGTGGCACATTGTATAAGTGAAGGGGCAATCAATCTTTAATATTGCTAAAAAAAGCTTGCTTTAGTATTTTGTTTGGTGAACAGCTTATGCTTGGTGGACTTTGGATTGTTCAACTTGACAGCTGTGAAAGGTAAAGTATGCTTTAAATTTTATTTGATGGGTGCATAGCTACTATGACGATTTGATTTTATCACATTGATTCAAAGAGTGAGGATTTATTTTATCTTCTATTTAATGTGGTAAAAAAATATGGCGCCCTAATAAGTGAGGTGAGTTATTTCTATCTTAATCTGTACACCCATTGGAATTAGATGGATGATTAGCAAGCCCTTTGCTAGAATATTTTGGAGTGTGTTGATACAATCTCGATGCAGACTATATGCTGTGGAAAGTATAAGTTAATTCAACTACACACTTACAAGTCATCTACCTCGGATCAGCCTGTATTTGAACCGCTGGATAAAAACTAGACTTGGAAGCCATTTATTGTTTGATATCTAATGTTGTTGACCCTTAAACTAGGATGGAATCTACTTGGCAGGCGTAGCTTTTGCCGAGTATTACTCTGATAGATATAGTTCCTTGAATCGGGCTTATAACTGCTTTAAATTAATATCCTTCAACGAAACCACCAACTTAGTAAGCATCGAAATATCAATGCCATTCGCTACATAGCCTGAACCAGAAAATATATTGTTTAGTACAAATAAAACTTTGATCTTTGCCTTGAAGTTTAGCGATTAACGCCCATGCTTCCAATAAACTCAAAATCCTGATTTATATGCCTATTAAAGTAAAATAGGTTTTGATGAAGGAGGTAATAACCGAGATTTTGAAGTATAAATGCTAGAGGGGAGGTAGACAGTACATTCGTTAAAAAGAAACATGCTATACAAAAAGGCCAAAGCAATGACGTTAAAGCTCAGCAGGTAAACAATAGTAAGGAGCCTTTTGTGAGTCTTTATAGAAAGCTGAAGATTTAAAGCAGAGAAAACAACGTAAGCTAGAACATTATATGTCGTATCAATTGTTCATTATAAGGTGTTGAGAAGCTATGGATAAATTTACTTAAAACGTATATAAACTAGGTGAGAGATTCATCGCCAATTGATTTTTTAACGCGAAGGAGGAGACTCGTCTTCCAGTTATCAAGCTTCGAAATCTGATCAAACTCAAAAACGTGTTCTGTAAAAGCTTCAACATCTTCCTGCTCTATGGCATCGATAAGATTCTACGGACTAAATAAGTGGTCAAAGTATGTGCTTACTCGAAGAAGTTTACATTCGCGGGTCTGAGAAAAGGAACTATCCATAGCTTCGTACTGCTCAAAGGCTCTTTGTGTACTTATTGGATCCTAAATAGCATTAAGATCTGAATTTAGGGATTGACTTACTCCAACAACGAGATGGCAAAGCCCCGCTTTGAAAAAGTATTCTTTGACAGACCATTTAGCGAGTTGATTATTTATACTATCGGAAGCAACTTTCTCAAAAATGGCAATAGCTTTAGGATATTGTTCAAGCTGTGCTGCAAATTCAGCGACCTTTAGATTACAAGAGTTGGCTATTCTAATAAAAGAGAGTATAATAAGACACTGTTATAAAACAAGCTAGCCCAAAAGTAGAAAGACTTACGCTTTAGAGTCTTCAGAACCGTACCATTCACCAGCAAGCTCGTAAGCAGCCATGGCTTCTGACAAGTTTGATAATTCAGTCTCATAAAGAGCCGCGATTTCTTTTTGATGCGTGGCTGCAGAATGAAATCTGCCACGTTGCGTTAATATATCAACGGCGAGTTTTAGGCAGTTGATGGCCTCTTTGATGGAGTTAAAGGATGAAATTAATTGACTAACCTTGAGGATAATCTTTCTTGAAGGCTTTAGAAGCATTAATAAATTGCGTTGCAGCATCATTCTGCTCTCCGAGTTTTATTGCTACTTTGGCAGCGCTTTCAAAGGCCTCTCCTGCATCTTTCCCTAAAATATACTGGGTAAGCAGATTACTAAAGTTTTATCGATATTATCATACAACACTTGGCAAGTTTGAAAGAGTTTCCGGCTTGTTGGTATAAGTCAAAGGCTTCGTCAAGTTTGTTGCCGCCGAACCATCCCTTGTGAGTCTCTTTTGCTTGTGCTTCGGCCAAATACTTGCGAGCTTGATTTTCTGACATTCCCAGGGTAAAGTTATTAGAGCAGGTAAAAGTTTTGATATTGTGTTCGTTGTGAATGTATTTAAATTGGGGGTTGAAGTGCTTGCACGTGAACACTCTTTTTACATGAATTTATAGCACTGGCAGCGAGTCGGAGGTAGCCACAAGATGGAAGTCTGCCAAATAAAATCAATTAGATTAAACTGCATCTGAAATCTCATAGGATAATCGCCAGCCTAAGCTTACTTACATGGAATCCATAAGCTCAAACTTAATTGGCCAGTCGGACATGGCTACAGATTTCCTGGTGCCTATTTGGCTGACAAGCTAACCCTGAATCAAACCTCACCCCACCAGAATCCTCCAGCTACCCAAGAGTAACACATTTAAAAATATAGTAGTTTTCAAAGCTATGGCGCTAAGCGAAAACAACTGAGATTTAAGCAAACAACTCAGATGCAAGCGAAATTAAAGCCAATTAATTTATATTGATTAACAATAGATTTAGGTTCAATTCTATTTCGTTTTCATCTGAGTTGATTTCATTTAAATCTCAGTTGTTTTCACTTAGCGCCATAGCTTTGAAAACCACTGTGCTTTATTTTACGATTTAATAAATTATAATTAGTAAACAATAAAGTTATATGCCATGATACCTGCAGATCAAATTTGAAACAGTAATATTAAAGCTGCTCCATACATTGATCATTAAATTCCAACCTTCTCATCAAGTAATTACAGATAAAGACAATGGAAGCCTTACCACAGCTCCATCATATCGATATCTTACATGAAGTTAAATCATAAACAGCCACCCTCAATATATAAAAAGCAGTATTTTTCAGAATTAATGCTTAGTGTAAAATAAAATATGCAAAATTAGATCAATACATTCTCGTGTTTTTCATTTAATACTAACTGTATTAACAGTACTAATATCACACATAAATCAAATAAATTACTTGCTGCACTTTGACATACATCCAATCACTCAGATTTTAGACAATCTATCCAGCAATTAGTATAGGCAACTTCTGTGCTAAGTTAACTTCTTGATATATCCAAATTCAACCCTTCTATTGCAGCAGAAACTGTTGATATTAGGTATAGGTCACCCTAAGAAGAGGAAACATTGGATGCAGGTAATAGCTAAGCCTGTCAGGAATGACAATTTGGATGCTCCTAAATCTCAAAATACGGAATCAGAGTCAAACCCTGGACAAAACCCTTTGCAGACCGCCAGACCCATGGGCTTGGAACCCAATAACCCACTACTGATTGATAAAGTTGTTACCAGCCCGCCAGGACCTGAACCCTTAGCCAACCCACAGGATTCTGCAAGCAAACTGCCGGTGCAAGATGCCAAGAATTTTCCTGAGGTGCCAACGCCTGACACTGGTGGGTTTATTGGTGAAATACACAAGTTTCTCCATGAGAGTTATTCCAAACTCCCCCAAAGTCCCAGGGAGGCACTGAACCCAAAGAGGCACTCAATACCCAAATCAACAAACAGAAGGATTTGAAGTCTTCTCATCCCAAAGCGGCCAGTGGCAAGCCGCCAGTACCAAGCGCCACACTGCCATCTGAGACCCCCAATGCCAACCTGCCTAAGCCCGGAAAAACCAACCAGGAAGCAAAGCCTGGCAGTGTGGTATAAATACCTGCCAGGCCAAGATCAACCCCCATTGTCATTTTTAAATAAAGGTTATAAGATATTGGTTTCCCCAATTATTGCCGTATTTTATTATTGTCATCTGCCAGTTAACTCAAAGATCATCTGACCCCCCTACCAGCCCGCCAGCTATGTACCGCCCACCAGGTGCTCCCTTTGGTCCTGTCCATTTCACAGAGTACCCCTTAAAGTCTGAGTATAAGGACTACACCTCCAACAACATACTAGCCCGGGATCCCTTGGCCAGAACTACAGAGTTAACCAGATACAACCAAGAAGGCCATTGGTATGTTACCAAACCCCACCTGTTCAGAGATAAATACAACTTCCTTCCTTCCTACCAAATGAACATGGAGCCACCCATCACCCCCAAACCAATGCCTGCCTCTGCTGCCAAGCTCCCACTGGACCATACCAACAAGCTTTTTGGAAAGGCATATATTACTCTCACGGGAGTAATAGATACTATTGCCCTCACCGCTGGTCTGTGGTTGTGGGTGGGCAAGTCAATGTTCTACCTCATTAAGTTAGCACCAATCCTTTGGTGGGCCCTGCCCACCCAGTCTGTAAAACTCCAGTTCCCAAACGCTAGCAAGCCGGCTGATCAGGGTTGGTTCCCTGACAAAGCCCCTAATATTGATAGATTTAAATAAAGCCATTTCCAAAATATTGAGCAAATTAACATCTGAAATAATTAACCTCTTAAATCTCTGTGATGCCTGTTGATCAAATGTTCATGTATTCTCTTATAGATGAAACCATTCTTAACTCTTTTAGGTTGGAACCACCACAATAGATCACACACCATTTTCATGGCTGTGCTGCATTAGCAGAGTAACAATAGAAAAATATTTAGAAGCTAGATAATGTCTCTGTTGTGATAGGAGAGATTATATAGTTCAAGTGAATCTTCTGGGAGGAGCAAGATCCTTGCTAATCAATCAATTGGATGGGCAGTTGTGAGAATTGGGGAGCAGCTTAGGAAAAAATAAAACCAAGCTCTCAACCACAATAAAAATTGTAGTTTTCAGCAACAACCAAAAGGTTGTCGCCAACAATTCATGGGAGGCCAAAGGGGGAGAAGAAATCAACTGAACACCAAAAGCAACAGAAAAAACCAAATGGCCAGATTAGACTAACAACTTTCAAACTTTATTAGAGTAGAGTATGATGAATCAAGGTCTTTCACAACTCTTGCATTCATTTAAAGGAAGGGGATGAAATTTTGATGGGAAGTTGAATGTCCAAAACTAATTGACCAATGATATGAGAGAAAATGGATTCATCTCTTGAGGCAGGAAAATCTGGAAAAATCCAAATGTACAAAATCAAAGGGAAAACTGACTCAACTAAAAATTGATGAACCTGTCTTGAATGCAATTAACACTACTCCTGGATGCTCTTGCAGATGATATTTAACCAGAGGTGTCTCTTGGGTGGGTTAGGTGGGGGTATTTTCAAAATAATTCTGAAATTAATAGCGTGAGGACCTTTCTTGGGTTTTTTTGGTAAATCTTTGGTAAATATCTAGGCCTAAGTTAGCAGAGATCCCCAAGCATTTGGTAGGATTGAAGTAGAGGCCCAAGGTGGAGATGTAACTTTACAGCAGTCTAAGAGAGGGGGGCTAAACTAACTAAGTGTCAGGAATGACAATTTGGATGCACTTGAATCCCAAAGTACAGAACCAGAGTCAAACCCTGAACAAACCCCTTCACAGACTGCCAGTTCCAAAGACTGGGAACCCAACAGTCCACTACTAATTTAAAAATTAGTTGCCAATCCATCAGGACCCAAACCCTTAATCACCATGCAGGGTTCTGCTGTTGTGCCCTGCCCCAAAGGGCAGGCTTTTAAATAATTTAAATTCTATTTAAAACTTAAGTTCAAGTAGTTAATTATTAGTAATTTTAAATCAAACTTACCTTGTTGTTTTTGCTTTTTCTCTTGGGTTTGCTTTGCTTTTGCTCCTGTGTGTGCGCGGCTTGATTCATTTTCCTTTATAATTCCTATTTTAATATAGATTTCTTTCTTTTATTTATATTTTGCTTACACAACTTCTGTTCTCTTCTTCTGCAGTATGCAGATCTTTGGCTTGCTTTTACCAGCAGCTTCCCCACTACCATGTGTTCTCCTTTTGTCCATCAAACCCAGCTGCCAAGAAACTCCTTGTCAATGAAGATCTTCTCCAGGGCTTGGCTTTTCATGCCATATAAATAAAGACACCAGAGAAGTAAGCTTTTTAAGCTGAAATTCTAAGTGGTTTCCTCAATCATCATTCACAGGTTTTTCTACTTCAATTTTATATTTTTATTTTCAAATTCTAACTTCAAAATTTACTTAGGTTATCATATTTTTTAAAAAAAAGAAGCTTAGGTTTAGAATAGATACATTGTTAGGTCTAAATTTTCTTTCAGAGTTTAAAACAACTAGCATAATTGGAATGGAGATAGCCAGACAACAAGCATTTAGCTTGTTGTCACCATTTTTTAACATTAGGGATAATTTGACTAGTTTTATGTTGAGATATTCCCATGGGGAATATCCTGATGTAGATATACCTTTGGCTACATTCAAATCTCTTTTTAATACCTTATTTTATACAGTTTGTTTAGGATTAATTAACTCTATGACACTTTTTATGTCTAATCATAAGTTTTTGGCAGGTCTTTTAAAAATACTTCTGCAAACTGTGCCTACCTTCCTATATCTTTTAAACTTAAATCTTAACGCTTTACACGGTATAGTTTATAATCTTGCGCCTTATTGGGCAAGACCTTACATCTGCAAGCAAACTTCCAGTGCAAGATTTCAGGAATTTCCCCAAGGTGCCAATACCTGACACTGGAGGTTTGCTCATTGAAATGCACAAGTCCCCCAATGAGAGTTGTTCCAAACTCCCCCAAAGCCCAGGAAATGGCACTTAACCTGAAGGGGCACCCAATGCCCAAGTCACCAAACAGAAGGATTCAAAGTCTTCTCATCCTGAAGCGGCCAGTGGCAACCTTTCAGGCCAAGATTAATCCCCATCATCATTTTAAAATAAAGGTTATAAGATATTGGTTTCCCAATTATTGCTATATTTTATTCTTGTCATCTTCCAGTTAACTCAAAGATCATCTGATCCTCCTGCCAATCTTCCTGCTATGTATTGTCCACCAGGTGCTCCATTTGGTCCTTTCCATTTCACATAATACCCCTTGAAGCCCAAGTACAAGGAATACATCACAACAAAATATATAAGCCCAGGATCCCTTGACCAGAACTAAATAGTTAACCAGATACAACATGAAAGGCCCTTGGTACGTTACCAAGCTTCACCTGTTCAGAGAGAAATACAACTCCCTTCCTGCTTACCAATTAGACATGGAACCACCTGTCACCAACAAACCAGTGCCTGCATCCGCTGCTGAACTTCCCCTGGACCATACCAATAAGTTATTTGGAATTGTATGTATTACTCTCACAGGAGTAATAAATACTATTGTCCCCACCAACAGTCTGTGGTTGTGGGTGGGAAAGTAAATGCCCTACCTCATTAAGTTAGCGCCAATCCTTTGGTGGGCCCTGCCCACCCAGTCTGCAAAACTCTAGTTCCCAAAAACTAGCAAGCCATCAGATTAGGGTTGGTTCCCTGACACTAAGTTTGGCTCCCATCCTGGTGAGACAAACTACCAAGATGCCGCCCAGTGGATCACCAGGACAGCCGCTCTAAGAGGGGGCCAGAGGGAGAATACAGGAGACAATTTAGGGAAGTGGGCATTTAGTCCCATCAACACAAGACTGTTGAGCAACCAAGGTGTACAAGTGGAGACATGAGCCAGGACTTCAGGTGCCAGCAGAGAGGATAGAGTTGTTGTTCTTCAGAAAAGGGGGAGAGGACACAGGTACTTCCTCAGCAAGGGGAGCAAGCAAGATATGTTCAGAAGAGTATAAGTCCAAATTTTCACAGGTTAAGCTCTTGAAAAAGGCCTCTTCTGAGTAGAAGAGACTATTAGGAAGTTGTAAGAGTCTGGAGGGGTCATTGCTCACATGGCACACTGAAGAGGAGATGCAGACCCAAAGGTCAAGGAAAGTGGATCAAATGAGCAACAAAAATGGAGCCAGGGAAAACACCCTAAACTTAAGGACAGGGAGGATCATTTTTAGAAGCTCCAAGAAATTCAGAGTCCAAAGGTTGGTTTTTAAAGCCTCTTCGTAGTAAAATTTGGTGCAACTAGAGTAGTTACAAGAAAATTCTGGAAGGAGTAGCCCAGAAATCTTGGGGAACTTTGTAGATGATCTTGGGTGACTTGGACAGTGAATTTACTGAAAGGGGGTTCAAATACAAGCAAAAAAAGAAATTTTGATATAAAAATAAGTTTTTATATAAATGATTAACTTGAATTTCAAGTTTGAATAGTCTTTTCAAAAGCGTAAGTGGTTTAAACAACAACTATATGCTGACACTTATCCTAGGGTTTTTGGAGAAGCTACCAGGTTCAAATAGGGCCAAATTAAGGTAAGTTTTAATAAGAAGATAACTAACACTGTATTAAAGATTATAAGAAACTCCAAAAACAAAGTTTAAACTGAATGAAATAGTGTAGCAACAAGTTCCAATTTTTAATATAACTAGAGAATGACCAATCAGGGGACTGAAAATCTCATTTTTATGTTTAAGGGGATGTGTTGCAAATTGATCAGTCACATGATCACTTGACCTAGTCCAATTGGCTAGGAGAGAAATTTTGCTGGCCAAAGCCAGGGGGGCAGGAAGGTTTCATACTAATTTCTGAGCTTCCATCTGATTGGCTGGCGTTGGTTTTAGACACTTGTGATTCATTTTACTTTGTGGATGTTGGTGTGGTATCACTTGATTGGCTATTTCTAATTGTTTTCAAAAGTGTGCACCACCATGCCAGTAGGTAGTCCAAATAATCAGTGTTTCTTCCCAGAGGGGATAAACAAGAGCCAGAGGGTCTGCAGGGTAAGCTATTATAAATCTTCCACCTACAGGGTGTGCTAAATCCCCTAAAGAATTGAGTGGCTTAACTAGAATTTGGGAGCTTTTCTTAGCACAATGAGGAAAAAAAGTGTGATCCAAAGCCAAAGGGGGTAGTGAAATTATAGGCAGGGATGGCTTGATCCAGATAAAAACTTAAGCGCTAAGTTGAGTGCACATCTGGGTTTTGGATTAAGTTTAGTTCAAGTTTCCCTATTTGAAAATCAAGTTGACTTCCACTTTTGGTTACAGTGGCAGGATAGTCAGTTTGAGGGCCAAGGGTCTTTTGTGTGAAGCCTTTCTGGTGGGGTCAACACCACAGTTTTGATACCCCTGCTGAGGATTGGACTTCTCAGGAAATAGATTATCAGGAAGTTTGTCTGTGCCAGGAAGCCAGGCATAGGTTGAGGCATTGGGTGACTCAGGTGGAGGAACTGCCTGGCCAGAGGTTAATGCCTACCATAAGATGGGTGCCAACTTGATAACATAAGATATGGACCGCCCAAATAAGGACCAGGGGCTGGAACTTGGCACCATAGAGTCCACCAAGCCAGTTAGAGTATTGTACAGTACTTCAAACAGCTGTGTGGATGTGGTGCTGGAAGCAGTGAAAGGTTCTATTTTGCAGTCAAGTCAAGGGGTCAGATACAGGGTCATCAGGAAAAGGTAAGCAGAAAAATAATTGTACTTGTTACAGAGCAATTTTGGCGGCCTCACATACCACTTTCCTTTTTGGCCTATAGTTTTGGTAACTCTAATTCTTGCCAGGGGGTTGGCAAGTAGTATATTCTCCAAGCTGAACTCAGATTAGGCGAGGTTTAGAGGATATTTGGTGAAAAGTACTGGTCTAAAGGGTGCTCCATGTGACTTAATTGTCAGATAATAAGAAGCAGTTTCTAAGTGGTGAGGAATCACCACCCAAATCCACATAGAGTTTTTTTATTAACCACCAAAAAAGCTTCAAATACTGCTTTGTGAAATTTCCAAAAAGATACACTAGGGTTAAGCAAAATGATTGACCCTAACCAAAGGAGCACAAGATAAATAACCTGGGAGAGAATCACTGAGTCTTTAACATAGAATTCAGGACATTGAGATGTTACAAATGTCTCAGCTGTGGATACAGTGGGGAAAACTCCAAGATTTGCAGGAATCAAATTAACATTGGGTAGAGGCAACAACAAAGTGCCAACAGCAGGGCCCCATCTTCCTGTAATTATTTGGCTAAAAATTGAATTGTAGAGAATGTAGTTCAGAAGGCCCACTACAGGATGCATTTCATAATAAAGTTAGATCAGAGGATATATTGATTTTTATTGAGTAAAGTTTTGGGAGGACTCAACTCTTAAGAGTTGAAACAGTGAAAATTATTCAATATATATCAAAAATTGACTAAGCAATACCGCCTGGATCCTGGGCTCCTATTCCTTCTGCATAGTCAAGCAAGTACCTAGTCCAGTTTGCAAAGAACCATTGTGTGATTAACTTCTTATGACCGTGCTGATAAATAAGATCATATCTGGTGACTCTCATATTACATCAATTTATCAACATCAGCTTGCAAGAGGGAATCAAATAAAACTGGCAGACTAGAGCAGCTGTAACCCATTTTTAATCAACTGTTTGATTTAGATCCGTCAAATCAGTTAGTTTTGTTAACGGGTTTCCAGCCTTTCAAGCTTTCTTACTTGGATGGATAATTCCCAGCATTATAAAATCTACCATGAAATTATCATCTGCTTTAGGAAACCACCAGAATTAACACATTTTGCAAGTTAACTTAATATAAGTTGACAATCAGAATTAAAAATACTTTAATGTCAACAGCATTGGAAAGTCATAATTAAGTTTTTACTCATGCAGACTACTAAATGTTGACACTTTTTAATAAGCAGAACCCTGTTTCCTGAACATTTTACTTTATAAAAATTAAGCTTAAGATAATTTTTAGGGTAATATGATCATGTAGAATCCAAAAATTAAATAAAAAATAATGTAAATCTATCAAGAAATATAAGAAACCACCACTTAAAATATAATTCACTATGAAATTAGCTATCTTTACTATAAAATATTTTTCCACTTATAAAAACAAAAAAATTCAATACAAAAAAAGATACTACATAAAATTTCCACGTATTATAGAAAAAATATAATAATCAGAAACAGTAATATAAAGTTTTTTCTATATTGAAATTTTTTAAAAACATATAACTTACTAGTAAAATACTAATATAGGCCATGTAATACAGTCTAAGGCATAAACCATCAACAAAAAATCAATGGTTCTAAAAACAGTATCATAAATTATTAATGAGTTATTTAGAATAACTATTTAATTAAAAATGTTATACTGAACATATAGGAACTATATAAAAATTAGGTAATACTCAATAAATTTAATTAAAAGCTAGACTGTGATCACCTGGTTGCCATTAAAAACTGTGGTAAACTTCTTGATGTATTCCCCAATCTCTGAAAGCTTATATTTGGCCTTGACAACGTCCTTGATATTCTCTTGATATTGTTTCTCTTTGGTGGTTCTCTTCTTCTTGGATGGGAGGTTCTCAATATCTCTGATGGATGCAACAGTCTTCCCTGTTGTACTTTGAGGTGCTCATAAAAGGTGTTGTATCTGAGCTTGATTCCAAAGGAGGACTTGATATGCTTATGCCAGCCCTCCAAAGATGAAGTAGTTTTTATCTCATACTTAAGAACACCCTGGTAGCAGTTCTAGTTGGCTTTGGCTCTGGGCTTGCTCTGGCGCTTAGTGACCTTACGTCCAATGCACTGTGGTTTTTAATATTCAATGAAAGGATAGAAGGCATCCTCATGTTTCTTGGCATATGGATCCTGGCATAGAATGTCAAAGGCTTGTCCAGTATGCTCTGGCTTTACAAAGCTAGTGATACAAACTGCTGAATTAAGAACTTGCACTTTACTGATGTATCTAGACAGTAGAGCTTGCGGAGCTCAGGTAAACCCTTTAGTTGTAACAGAAATCACAGGATAATAAGAAGCTGTCTCCATATGGTGGGGAATCACCCACCAAATCCACATAGAGTTAATGATTAACCACCAACGCAGCTTCAGATACCGTTTTATTAAATTTCCAAATGAAATACTAGGGTTAAGTAAAATAATTAACCCCAACTAGAAAAGCCCTAGATAAATGGCCTGTGATAGAATCAGAGTGTCTTCAGCATAAAATTCAGGAAATTGGGATAGAACATGAGTTTCAGCTTTAACGGGAGTAGGAACAGCTCTGAGATTGACAGGCATTGTATTAGCATTTGGCCGCGCCAACAACAAAGTACCAATGGCCGGCCCCCATCTTTCCATAATGATTTGGCTAAGAATTAAATTGTAAGGGATGTAGCGCAGCAGGCCAACTACAGGATGCATTTGAAAATAAAGTTAGACCAAGGAATATTTGATTTTATTGGGTAAAATTTTAGGAGGACTCAACTCTTAAGAGTTGAAACAGTGAAAATTATTCAATATATATCAAAAATTGACTAAGCAATACCGCCTGGATCCTGGGCTCCTATTCCTTCTGCATAGTCAAGCAAGTTCCTAGTCCAGTTTGCAAAGAACCCTTGTGTGATTAACTTGTTATGACTGTTTTGATAAATAAGATCATATCAGGTGACTCTCATATTACATCAATTTATCAGCATCAGCTTACAAGGGGGAATTGAATACAACTGGCAAACTGGAGCAGCTGTAACCCATTTTCAATCAACCATTTGATTCAAATCCATTAAATAAGTCAGTTTTGTTAAATGTTTTCTGGCTTTCTGAGCTTTACTACTTGGCCAAATAATTCCCAGCATTATGGAACCTACTGTGATATTAGTTGCCTGTTGACAGCCTGTTGATAAAGGAAAAAACACCCCTGGACCTCTCCATCAAAGGTATTTATAAAATAATTATACTGGGCAGTTTCATAGTCCATGATTATAGTTGAGGGGCCAAGTGCTTTATCTTTAGCTTCTTTTTCTGTAGCAAGGGTGGCTTCATCCTTTTCATCATCTGGATTGGCTCTAGTTTTTATGGCCAGGGGGACTCTTTTTATTACTAGGTAGGGCTTTGATGCCCTCCTGAAGGATTTTAAAGGCCTTTTTGTAGATCTCTTTTGTTGCCCTAGGAAGCAGAAAGTAGGCAAATGGGAGCACCTGCCTTCAATAAGGGAATTTAAAACCCATAGTTGGTAAAAAGGCAGGGGAATACTGTAAAGGTACTGTCACATAACCAGGTCTCTGAATCTCTTAACTGCTCCATGTTCTGTTGTGTAGCATAACATATAATTCTTGCCTCTGCTGTAAGCCCATCATCATGTAAAAGAAATACCTCATCACCATTGAACATCTTTAACTCCTTTGTCAAGACTAACTCTCCTTGGACCATGGCAGATTTATTATGGGGGAATAGATCACAGTGTTTGTTACACATGTACTTTACTAACTGGTTGTGGTCAGGGATGAGCTTCAGGTTCTCATTAATTAGGTGTGTGGTGTCCTTAACTTTCAGATCAGAATCCTTGGAGTCTTTGGAGACTGGAACCATTTGGTAGAGGTACCACTTTAGAAGCTTTCAATAAGAGTGGAGCATTGCATGTGTTCTTTCCTTTTTCACTAGTGACTTTATCTTATCCTTATGTGTTGATTCTGGCAGTGAAGCTTCTATCTTCACATACATAGTGCTTGCTTCTTCCTGCTCTCTCCTGATTATTGCAACTGAAAACATAGTCATCACAGAATAAACTTGCACCTTCTTTAAAAGACATTAGAGGGGGAAACTGAGGGAACTTCTTTGGGAGCTTAAACTATCCTTTGATGTTACATATATTATGAACCTTTAGGGGATCCCATGTGCCAATTGGTGCTTGATGATAGTCAGACAAGTAATCATCAAGATCTTCTTTATTGATACTTGATGATGAGAATGGAGGTGCGGATTCCTTGGGCAGTGAAGGGGAATTATCTGGAGTTGGATTCTTGCGCTTCTTGGATTGGAATGAGCTTGATTCCCTGGGGCTTGGCTGGGGTTTTGGACTCTTGGGTATCTTCATGATTCCTTGATTGTTTAGTGGAACCTTATCTCCTTCTGATTAGTACCATCTTGGAGAAGAGGAGGGTTAAGGGGAGGGCTCTTTTCTTTCAGGGTCTGGGGTCTTCTCCTTTGTCTTCTGTTTCTTTGAGGGCTTTTTGGCTAATTTTTTGTTGGGGTAGGGACTTTGGGCCTTTCCAGAGGCTTTGGGTACTTTCTTGGTTGACTTGGGATTATTTTGTGGCTTCTTGGGAGATTTTTCCTACAGTAATTAGAGTAGAGTTCATAAAGAATAATCATGTGAAACATGAATAAAATTAAATAACAATAACTTGTTTTAAATTTTATTATTGAGTAAATAGTTTATAGAAGTATGGAAAGTAATTTTAGCGCTAGTTTATTGGTAAAGAATATAAAAAACCATGTTTAAATAAAAAATTGACATTTTGGTAGTCACAATAGTCAAAAATATTTAATTTAGTTTGTCAGCATAAAGAAGACGCTTTAATTTTGACTGTTGGTATACTGACAGTCAGCATTAAACTAGAAAAACACTATGTAAATAACTTATAAAGCTTGTTTAATATTTTCTGGAGTTGATTTTTAAGGCCAAAATTGATTATTTTTTAATTTAAAAAATTTAAAGATTTGCATATGTAGCTTATGAAAACTAAATAGGGATTGTAGAGGGAAGTCTAAAGTACAGCCCTGGATACTTTGGCCTGAATTATCATACCATTGTATGTGTGCTTTTTGTTAAGAAGCAGTGTTTTACTAATAAACCAGTAAAGGTATCAACATGGAGGCAGTCAGTGTTCTTTTATAGTAACTCCCCTTTTAAATCTTGCTTAAATTATGTCACTTTGTTTGCTTAGCCAAACCCCTTTATTGCAATTTAGGTGACGTGTTGATTTGACACAAAGTTGACATTATTAAATACATATATAAATTCTAGCTTTAACATATGTGTTTTGGCTTAAGTGGACTCCCAGAAATAAGCTTTAGTTTATCCAGTGACTTTAAAATAACAGTAAAATATCTTAATAGTACAAAAAACACTATGGAAGTTGGCATATGTCTTTGTTCAATGCTTATCTTATTATATATTTAATAAAGACAGTAGTATAAAATATAAAAAGTATTTATTTTTAGAATATTGTATATTTTATTAAGAAATTTATGGATTTTATTTGAGGCCAACATCCAGATATTACTTACTGGAGTCAACCTTAATGTAAAAGTACAAAGAAACTTACATTTTCATAGTAAATTACATTAGTTTTTTGGATTAAAATTAAGCCTTTGTTTAAATGGTGCCGACATTATGCCTATTCCTTTTTAATTTTGAAATTCTGACTTAATAATTTACTATGAAAATTACTTTATTTTTGGAAATGCCCAATTCCAGCAGATAAATACTAACATAATGTTGACTTACTGAATGTTGACAAATTGTCAACATTCATTAAGTCAACATGCAAAATGAGTTTAACTTGCAGTTGCCCTGCTTTAGCCTGGGGGGGCAACTGTGGTAAGTTCAACTCCCTGGTGATTGACTCCCTTAAACTTGACTCCCTGGTAGTTGACACTATAGTAAAGTGAGAATTCAGCTTTTGCCCTGATTGACAACTGGAAATTGACACTTTTTTAATTAACTGATCTTGATGTACTGAAAACTTTTAATATAAAAAATTAAGCTTTACAGCTATGGTATACTAAAGTACCCCAGAAAGCTCAAAAATACAATAAAAACAGTATCTTAATTAAATAGAAATAAGGAAAAATAAGCAATTATTTCTCATTTTACTATGTAATTTACACTCTTCATTATAAAATATTTTTTATTACCATAAAAATTAAAATTCCAATGAGACAAAAATAAACAAAAACACAACAAATAAAGTTATACAAAGTATGAAGAAATTTTAATGTTTATTTGATATAGTTTATATAAGCACAACTGTGAATATCATATGTTTATTTGGAAATTAACAAAAATTAAGATATTTCACTTACTTTCAACTATAAAAATTCATCTCAAACTTACCATGCATACTTAGAACAATCACTGCTATCTAATTAGATCAAAAAGCTTAAAAATTGAAATTAAAAACTAAATGATCAAAGCTAATAAGTAAAAATTAAAGTTAAAAAGTTAAAAGTTAAAAGTAAAAATAATATAACTGAGCAAGCAAGCAAGCAAGTTTATTCCTTGTCATTCTTTCCCTGTTTCATTTTGGCCCCTTCCAGGAGGGCAGTGGCAATAAGCTCAAGCTGCTGCTTAAGCTCAGAGGCCTTGTATTTGTGCTTGGCCGCACCCTGGATGGCCTTGGTGAAGAGGGTACAGCAGGTGGTTGGCTTGGTGGTGGGGGGCGCAGTTGAAGAGATCCTGGAGCTTAGAGATTGTTTTCTCTTGCTTGTGCTGCAGGAGGGAGAAAAACTTATTGAATTTTGGGTGGAGCCCAAAGTTGGCCTTGAGGTGTTTTTGATAAGCCTCTAGTGCTGAGGTGGTCTTGAGCTCACCATTCACTGCCACCTGGTACACATTCCAGCTGGCCTTGGCGCGGGCCTTGCCTTGCCTCTGTGTGACAACCTTCCCAATCCACTGGGGCTTGAAGTACTCAAGGGAAGGCTTGAACTCTGGGTGCTTCACTATGTAGGGATATTTTGAGAGCACCTCAAGCCCCTGCAAAGAGTGCTCTGGCTTTAAAAAAGCCAAGGCATTAAATTGTGCCAGCACAAATCTGCAGGTGTCCAAAGTATCCCTACAGCTCAACCTACTAAGCTTGGCGTGGGCCTGCACGTTAAAAACAACTGCTTGGCGGAAGTGGCACCCCTGCACCTCCCTGCTAAACAGCTGCTCAAATGCATTGAACTGAGCAGGCTCAAAGTCCATAATGCACACGCGAGGCCCAGGAACTCTTAGCCCCACCTTTCCCTCTGAGTCCAGGGTGGCCTGGCCCTTGTCAGAGGCAGGTGGGTTGGCGCAGGTGTGGGGGGAGTCTTCTTGGATTTGTCATTGTTGGCAGGAGGAAGGAGGGCAATTGCTTGGTGGAGGATGGAGATCACAAGGGTATAGATGGCCTTGGTGGCCCCAGGAAGAAGAAAGAACGCAAGTGGAATCACCCGGATGTCAATCTGGGCATGGATCATCCAGAGCTGCTTCAACATCTGTGGGCAAGTGGCAAAGGTACCATCAACTAGCCAGGTTGACGCTCTTTTCAACTCCATCAGGTTCTTCTGAGTTGAGTAGCAGATTATGCGGTCATTGGCTGCAGGCCTGTTATCATGGAGCAGGAAGCGCTCCCCACTCAGAAGCTGCTTAAGCTCATGAGTGAGTGTGAGCTCAGAGAGGACGTCTGAAGCCTGGGGGGAAGGGGATTGGCAGCAATACGCTTATTGCTGATGAATTTGACCAACTGCTCTTGTGTTGGTACCAACTTAAGATTGTTGGGTTTGAGATGTTGCAAAGCCTTTATGACCAGATCAGAAGCCTGGAGATGAGAGGATGTGGGTATTACTTGAACAAGGTACCATTTTAACATCCAAGTGATTAGATGATTGGGGATTCACAAGTGTGCTCCCCCTTCTCCACTGTTACTTTCTCCCAGCCCTTGGTGTTCAACTGGTCCCCACAAGTTTTATCCTACCAGACAAAGTGCTTGCTTTTGGTCTGCTGCTTTTGGTTGTTGCAATTAAAGATGTAATTGTTGGCAACGTAACCAGGGCCGCCCTTTACAGACATGATTGTGAAGTAACAGGGGAAGCACTTGGGAACTTTAAACTCTCTGTCCACATTGCAGATGTTGTGGATGGCCAGTGGATACCAAGCCACATAACCAGAAGCTTTAAACTTCTTGGAGTAATCCTCTGGCTAATCTTGGGGGTCAGATAAAGAAGGAGGGAAAGAGCCATTGGAAGGGGGAGGGGAAGGATTCTTTGAGGCCTGCTTGGATGCCTCCTTTTTCTTACAAAAAGAAGAGGTGGGCTCCTTGGCAGCCTTTAATTTCTTGGTATGCCGCTTCTTGGTGGGTTTGGATTTGGCCTCTGAGTGGTAGAAGGAGTGGTTGGTAAGTTCACCATCAGATTTATTGGGGGAGGAAATTTTGGGGGAAGGTGAAGGGGATGTGGAAGATGAGGGTGAAGGGGGGGGGTAGGAGTAGGAGGAGATGGAGTGGGAGGAGAGGGAGTGGGAGGAGATGGGGTTGAAGACTTTGCCTTTGCAGGCTTCTTGGAACACTTGGGAGTGGAGGCAGTTTCTTTTGAGCCCTTGGAGGCTTGGCGCTTGGGCTGTTGGCTGTTCTTGGTTGATTTTGTCTAAAGAAGAGTTTAGCATTGTAAATAATAGAAGTATGAAAGATATGAAACACAGTGGTAAAACAAAGCAAAAGTTTGATGAAAAGTATGCAAGTAAAGTTTTATTTGTCAAGAAAAAAACATAAAAAGGTAAATAGAAGCAAAATAGAAACTTAAAGTATAGATATAAAGGTTAAAACAGAAAATAAGTGAATTTATGATGAAGCATAAAAGATGTTAGGTTCAGCATAACATTTTAGTGTTAAATCAATGTAAAACTTTAATTGAAAATCAAAAAATTATATGAAAATTATACTGTAAATTAAGAACCTGTTTGTAAAAATGCGGGATTGTCAAATCCTTGGTCCAAATTTTGAATCACTTTTGCCGGCAACTCAGCTGAGTGAAAAGTAAAATATTTAATAAAATCAACCATTTAATTTGACTTTTTTAGGTTTATTTAAATTGGCAAATTTTGAATCTCTTGAGCAGATAACTCAACTAAAAAAAGAAAAAACCCAACAAACAAATGCGGGATACATGAATCAGAAATGCAGGATTCTAATGTACAATTTGAGATTTCCTGTATGTCAAACAAATCATAGACATCATGTAAAAATTAACAAATCTGAAATTGCAGGATTGTCAAATCCAAGAACCAAGTTTCAAATCATAATTATGAGGAATTTGAAATAAATATAATTTATGGGTGTCTCAAAAAGGATGCTAAATGATCTAGAATGGATTTGTGATGATTCTTTTAGGAATCATAGGCATTCTCAAAAATCACCCTATTCCATTTTAAGACGGCTAAAATTTAGATTGTATTGATCACCAACTTACCATATATAACAATAAAATTGACTAAAATATACATCCCTCTTCTTGAGTTTAAAATTATAATAAAATTTTTACTATGTCTTCTTTCAACAACAACCAAGTCAACAAGCTGTTCCCTGAACTTGAAAAAATTATGCAGGGCTACACTGGGTCTCTTAACAGTGAAGCCTCCCTCTATGGCCACTCCCAACCCGCAAACCCCTCTGCAAGCACTACCCAGGAGTGTGTTCTTTCTCCTGTGTCCTCAAGCATGGCCCTGTTTGCCCATCACTCACAGGCAGCTGCTAACCCAAATCCCTTATCAGTAATGGCATCTGGAACCAGCCATTTAGCCATGGGGTCACCCAGAGAGCCCAGGACCCCAAAACAGCCAATCAGATGGCATTGACCAGTTCCCATGTAGAACACATCCCTCCACCAGCCAATCAGCCTGCAAGACACAGAGGGAAATTAATCAATCTGGAGATTGTTTTTGACATGGTTGAAAAGTGAGGGAAGCTTATGTCCCTCGGGGAAATTGTGGCCGCAATGGGGTTTGCAAAGTCAACTGTGGCTGCAACCCTGCAAGCTCACGCTAACTGTGGCCCCCTACCAAGAAGACCCTAACTGGCGCTTGTACTTCAACCAAAGGTGACACAGCCCATCCCCTAATGATGGCCATTATGGAACGTGACCTGCGGATGCCCCTGGTCCAGGTACGTCTTCAGTTGGGACTCCACAGCATCTTCACCAATAAAAGAACAGTGAATTCTTGGATGCACAGAGTTGTGGTTGCCGCCAGAATCCTATCCAATCAGGTTCTTGGTGGCCCCAGTTTGGTGGATACCAACCCCTATGATTCTACCATAATCAATTTTATCAAAGGGAGGGCAATGAGGGCCCGTAATGACGTAATCTTCCTGCCATACACTAAGATATCTGCAAGTATCCAAGACTTTGGAGAGAAGCGGATCCAGTCTGATGTGTACAAGCACAGCCCAATATTGTATTGGTTTGTCAGGGTTTTATTGGCAGTTTCCTCATTGGGCGTCAATCACTACTCCGCAATATTGAACACCGCATATGAGTATGCCTACCAGACGGAGCTCAAGGCCATGCTGGAGGAGTGAGCCACACAAAACGCCGTTTACACAGTTGTACTGAGTGCAGAGATGGAGAAGCAGGAATGGGCTACCCAAGAAATCAGGACTGCAGGGCATACCTGCTGGTCCTACCCCATCAACTACACCAACATGCATCTTGCAGATGTATGTCTCTACAATTTTGGTTCCACCCTCAGGCACTTAAAGCCTGCCAACATCAACAAACTATGCACCCAGATTGATAAGGGGTATGAGCTTTTCCCTTCTTTGTCTGTCCAGGACTTATTTGATATCATCATCTTCTATGCAAGTGATAGTGATAAGTCCAGAAAGGACCCCTGCCTCCCCCCACGCCAGTCCATCTGTTTTGTCAAGCCAGTATATGTGATGGAAGAAGAATTCAAGCAATTGAAGCAATCAGCTCTTGCTGCCCCTTCCCAGTCAACAAACCCTGCCTCCCCAACCCCCCATCAAGATCAAGCCACCTGCCTTCCAAACCACCACCCATTCCCTCCCCACTATCTCTGATGCCGCCCCTCTTACAGGCGCAGATGAAGGTAACATTCATTCTGCCCATTCTCTTCCCTTCCCATCCTTTGATTAGTAAATAAATCTTTTCTTTGTGATAACATATTAAAATTAATATCTCTCTTTCAATTCAAAATTTATAATACTTTCTTTTTACATTATTAACATTCCCATAATTAATCCAATGTTGTACATTTTATTAATATCTTAAAATTATGAGCACACATATTTTTCATCATCATTAATAAATTAAAGACAATAAACGTAAATATTGGATTAAAATATTGCAATTAGACGTCAACTCTTGATATTTAGAAATTACGTGCATAACTCAATGCATTTTGTTTAATAAAATCCATTGTAAACTTGGCTTTTTCCATTATAATTTAATGATATGGACTGTGTTTATATTAGGGCCATTAACGCTTAGTACAAATATTAATACATAGTGCATTTTACAGCCTGTATATTTATCTATTGGTAATAATTCTGTAAGCTTTTCAGTCAGATTTTGCGAGGTAATAATAATGCAACGTGTTAATAAAATTACAGTTTACTGTCATTAATTGGCTAATTTTCTTTACTGTGGCAATTGTGCATTTTCTGATATTTCCACACTAGTATCCAATTGGTTGGCTTCACATACAATCACACAGTCAATAGGAAAACAAGCTGCCACCCTGACCACATCCAGTCTCAGGGTGGCGGCTTGTTTTTCTATTGCCTGTGTGATTGGATGTGAAGCCAACCAATTGGATACTAGTGCAGAAATATCAGAAAATGCACAATTGCCACAGCAAAGAAAATCAACCAATTAATGACAGTAAACTGTACTTTATTAACACATTACATTATTATTACCTTGCAAAATCTGACTGAAAAGCTTACAGAATTATTACCAATAGGTAAATATACAGGCTGTAAAATGCACTATGTATTAATATTTGTACTAAGTGTTAATGGCCCTAATATAAACACAGTCCATATCATTAAATTATAATGGAAAAGGCCAAGTTTACAATGAATTTTATTAAACAAAATGCATTGAGTTATGCATGTAATTTCTAAATATCAAGAGTTGATGTCTAATTGTAAAAAATTTATCCAATATTTATGTTTGTTGTCTTTAATTTATTAATGATGATGAAAAATATGTATGCGCTGAACATAGTACTATAAAAACCAGTTTTTTTATGGAATTTGAACAATATGTCAACAATCTATAACTTAATCAACAAATTAGAAGCACGCCTTCAAAAGTTTGTTGAGATAGAAAGAAATATCAGGGAAATAGTGACAGGGAAGCTGGGTAACAAGGGCCAGCCACTGATACAGTCAAAAGAAGATGCACTGGATAAGTTGGGAAATATTATAGATGAAAAGAATACTGTAAATTAGGAACCTGTTTGTAAAAATGCGGGATTGTCAAATCCTTGGTCCAAATTTTGAATCACTTTTGCGGGCAACTCAGCTGAGTGAAAAATAAAATATTTAATAAAATCAACCATTTATTTTGAGTTTTTTTTGGTTTATTTAAATTGGCAAATTTCAAATCTCTTGAGCAGATAACTCAACTAACAAAAGACAAAACTCAGCAACCAAATGCGGGATACATGAATCAGAAATACAGGATTCTAATGTACAATTTGAGATTTCCTGTATTTCAATTGAATCATGGACATCATGTAAAAATTAACAAATCTGAAATTGCAGGATTGTCAAATCCAAGAACCAAATTTCAAATCATTATTGCAAGGAATTTGAAATAAATATAATTTATGGGTGTCTCAAAAAGGATGCTAAATGATCTAGAGTGTATTTGTGATGATTCTTTTAGGAATCATAGGCATTCTCAAAAATCACCCTATTCCATTTTAGGACGGCTAAAATTTAGATGCTTGATTACAGTAGATTTCAGAAGACGCTAATAATAAAGTAGAATTATATATTACAATCAATCTTATCACGTTGTCTTTCCTTTGATGTGTTGATAATGTGCTTGCAATTAATTGGACAGCTTCACCTCCTATCACCAAGGCAACTGGAGGTGAAGCTGTCCAATTAATTGCAAACACATTATCAACACACCAAAGGAAAGACAACATGATAAGATTGATTGTAATATATAATTCTACTTTATTATTAGCGTCTTCTGAAATCCACTGTAATCAAGTATTCTTAGTAGCAATACATGAATACATAGTTAGTAAACTAATGGTTTATCTTCCCCCCCTCTCCTTCTTCCTTGAAAAGAAGTTTTTGGCCCCTGGCGTAGCCAGAGGCCAAAAAACTTTTAAAAATTTCTGTGTCATCAGGAGAGTAGCTCATAAATCATTATATGGTTTTATGGCTGCTATTTTAGTGATTTAAAGTGCAGAATATTGCATCATTTCCAGTTTAGATAATTTTTTATTTCACTTAATTTTATGTCTAAACATGGGTGTTTAGATTGGATTTTTCATTTGATTTTATCCAGAGTGGAGCTTCTTGATTTGGGTTGATTTGTCCTAGTTACTTACTGTACATTCAATTTGGATTCCAGTTCCCGCAATTATTATTTGAGTTTACTAGTGACATTCAAAAGCAATTTGAAATTTGGTTCTTGGATTTGACAATCCCGCAATTCCAAAAAACATAGTAAACTTAAAGGAAATGGTTGATGGATTTGAACACTTCAAATCTGATTCCATTTAATTCATTTTGTTCATTAGAAATATGCAGTTTGACTTGAACATTGCAAAGTGTCTATGAGTTCCCGCATTTTTAAAAATTCAAATAAATACTCAAAAAAATCAATTTAATTAAAAAAAGGCTATCCCGCAAAAGTGATTCAAAATTTGGACCAAGGATTTGACAATCCCACATTTTTACGTTCAGGTTCTGAATTTACAGTAAAGAAAAATTACTTAATCTACATGGAACTATTTTATCAAGTCTAAAGTTCAACAACACAGCCTACAATTTGTGGGAGTTCTGGCAGGGGGCCAAAGAAAACAATAGGATCAAACTAATTGAAGGAACAGAAATTCAAAAGGAAATCAACACAAATGAAGAGGAAACCAACCAAATGGAAACAGATGAAAATGAATTACAAGCAAGAAGAAGAAGCGCTTCAAGAAATACAGAAGCTTTATCAAATGAAAACCAAGAAGAAGCAAAGGTGGCAAGAAATGCAAGAAAAATTAAGCTTAGGAAAATTAATGAAGAGCATCCAACGCTCATGAAGTTTGCCAAAGTGGCGCCTGTGGCTGAGGGGGCCACAGGGGAAACAATTAGTAAGACTTTTAATATTTTACTTATATTTATTTTAGTCATCACCAGGAACAGGGATGAGGTCGCGGAAGTGGCAGCCTATACGTTGAGTTGGTTTTACGGGGGTTACCAGTCACTGGTGGTGTCAGGGGCCCACTCTCAGGCGGCTGGCCTGCCGGTTTCAGAGGTAACTTGGGCCAGGTTTTTTGCGGGCAGGGCCCACCACAAGAGAGGGGCTAACTTTAAGAGGTAAGAAGCAGACTTTCCTAACCAAGACCACAGGCCAACGGCCGGTATAATGGTGTCCACCACCCCTGTGAGGGTGATGTACACTATACCAAAAAGCTTGCTGGTATGGTTGGTTGGCAGGTTGGGGGAAGAGGCTGGCATTGGTTTGGGTGTTACAGGTGGTTCCATATAAACGTTGTAGGCCGGGAGGTAGTTGAATTTCCCTTTAAATAACTTGGGGGTAGAGAATATCCACGGGTCTTGGCGGTTGTATCTGACAGCAGATTGGATGCGGGCTAATGGGTCAAGTTTGATGATTTTCTCTGGTGTTTAATCCTTATATTTGGGCTTTAATGGGTAATTGGTAAAATGGACAGGCCCAAAGGGAGCACCAGGTGGACAGAAAACTGCAGGCAGAGGGGCAGGAGGGCCAGGAGATCTTGAACTTAACTTATAGACGGCTAATACAAAATATGTTAATAGCTGTATAAGCCAAAGTAACATAACCTTTATTCAAAAATGGCAATAATTTTGAAGTGCGGGGTCCTTTGGTCTATATAGCACCCCACCTCCAAACTTAACATTTTACATGGGGGTTCATCAGGGCATTGGGGAAAGCTGGGCCAGGGGAATTGGGTACTTGGGTCTGAAGGCAGCAAAATGGCGCTTGGCCTGGGAGATCTTTCATTGGTCAAAATTCTTGATTTGGCTACCTGATTATCTTGCTTTAGCGTTGTGGTCATGGGGCCGGGCCACAGGCCTGTGCCTCTTTCCTGGGTTGGCTCCTGACTGGTTGCTTGAGAGGACTTCAAACTCATGAAGTTTACGTAGGTGCCATCTCTTCCTTCATTAGGCAATTTAAGAGGCTCCTCCTTGGGCGCCACTATGGTTGGGCTGGTGTCGGTATTCTGGCTTTGGGAACTCACAGGAGCCTCGGCTTGCAGGGGTTTGATCCCCAAAAACACAGGTGGGCGGCCCAGCGGTCCATAGGCCTGGTGGCCTGTAGGGATCCAGGGCCGGGGTTTGAATCCTGCTCCCGGGCCTGGTTTTCCAGAGGGGAAGAATTGTCAATCTTGACAGGTGGCCCCTGTAAAACAAATAAATAAAAACCAAATAAATAAAATAGTTCAACAGAATATGAATATGTTTTTTAATATTGAAGCTCAAAATAGGGAATATTCACCACCTGCAGGGTGCTTGTCATGGATAAGGGAAGCATATAAACTAGGATCAACTATCAAAATCAAAGAAATGAATGAAATTTGCGGGGATATCAAACTGAGCTTTGATGAATACATATACAAAAGTATTCAATGATTCCCCTTCACTAACATCAACAAATACAAAAAGAATTTAATAAAAACTGACTTTCAAATTGGAAATGAATATTTAAAATATGAAATTTTTAATGAAGTTTTTAAGTCACTATCAAATAAAGTTGGGGATGCAGCCCTCGTGAATAATTTTAAACCTTTATTTATTTCATTTTCCAAGGCCTGGGGGGCTGATTCAAGCAGGCGCCCCCCGGAACCCTCTTCAAGTTTAACCAAATGTCCTATATTAATAGGTTAGTACAAACATTCAAAAAATTGTGCATGTTCTCAGAAAAGTATACCTTGCAAAGGACCCACGTTGCGGTATACCTGGGAATACTGTTACATTGCATATTAAAAACCAACATCAAAAAGTTGGAAGATGTACCTATACAAATTGATATATGCCGCATAGCCCTAGACCGCCAGAAAACACCACGGTGATACAGAACAGTCAAGCACGTCTTCTATGATTCATTTGCATTGGCAACACTATACAGGTACTATGTGCCCCCCCAAAAAACCTGCTAGTCAATTCCCTTACCCGCTTGCCTTTTATCAAACAATCAGCAACCACCAGGGTACAGGGCGCCACCCCTCTAGCAATCACATCCAGGGTTGTCCACCACGTACAGAAGAGTATGTGGATCCAATTAGACGCAATAGCTGAAATTTTAATTTTGGGGTATAATTCCCCGGAAAATTCTAGTCCATTTGCAATTAGCATCCCCCCAATAAATGTTTCCCCTTGCAAATTAATTTTTTTACTTTTTATATTTTAATACTAAAATTTTTAATACTGAAATATGTACTATTAAAATTTTACTATTAAAATTTAAATATTACATATTTAATTATTAAAAATATTTAGTATCTAAAATTTAATTTTAAAATTTTAATAATACATATTACATTATTAAAAATTTTAATATCAAATATTTTGATATTGAATAAAGCACAATTTAATAAAAATAGTTAAATTTCACATATTCAAACTTTAATATTTAACTTTTAAAATTTATAATTATAATTTTACTTTTAATATTTTAACTTTTATTTTAACTTATAGTATGTAAATTATAATATTAATATATCTAAATATATTACAAGCCATTAGTTAAAGTTGCAACCATGTCAAATATTAAAAATAAGTTAAAAATGTTTTTATTTATTATCTTGTCAAGTCCAGGTCCATTTATTACATAGATAAACATCAAGAATTGAATTTATCTGCACCATGCGGCCCGCTCCACATATACAGTAGTTTTAAAAGCTATGGCGACAAGTGAAATGAACTCAGATTTAAACAAAATCATTTCAGATTTAAACAAAATCCAAGCTGCGCAAGATTCAGGATTCAAATAATTTAAATATTGTTGGTTAATAAATGAAATGTCAAACCAAAAACAAAATTTCACTTGCCCATTATACAAAATTATATCAAACATCAAGTGGTGTATTTTAAACCACAAACAAAATGAACTGACACAACAAGTGAAATGGATGGATGCTATTCTGAAGTATATTATGATCCAATCAGGATTCATATGAGACACTGACAGAAGGACCAAAATGAAACAAAATCTGAGTAATCTAGAAGCAAGATTACACAAACACAAAACAAAATGAACTCACACAAGATGTGTAGTATGAGCAGCCTAAAATAGAAAAATAACAGTATAATAGCCAATCAACAACTATCCAATTTAGGAACAGAGGCATTTTATTCATTTTCATGGCTCCAGATTTGTATGGAATGGTTTTGAGAACCTTCCAAATATGGACTTGAGATTACAATAAAAATAAATCATTAAATTTTAAAATTTCTACTTTTAGTGATTTTATCCTAGGTTTTTTTTCAATATGGTTTTCAACAGCAATATTTTCAACGGCGCCAGAAGCCAAGTCAGCAGCAGCCA
The DNA here is from genome assembly GCA_014839935.2 of Entomophthora muscae. NCBI lineage: Eukaryota > Fungi > Entomophthoromycota > Entomophthoromycetes > Entomophthorales > Entomophthoraceae > Entomophthora > Entomophthora muscae. Next base: position 118,799 of record QTSX02000196.1, on the reverse strand, counting down.
AGCCAGCTTCAATGGAGGCAAGACTCAGGATGTGGAGGCACCTGTTTACACCCAAGCCTTTGAGGCAGGTAACAAGGAAGCTGACCTGTTACTGTCCCCCGACCCATATGGCTTTGACTTGTTTGAGAGTCACTTAGCGTCTAGCTCTGCCCTTGCTCCCACACCCACCCCTGCACAAGCTGCCCGTCAACCAACCAATCAGGATGGCAACCTCAATTTGGAACAACTTCCCGCCATTGCCCAACCTGCCCCTCCCTCAGCCAATCAGGCTTCAGCTCCCCCCACCCAGCACCCCAAACGCAGAATAATCACTGCCCAAATTCTTCAGGAAATTGTGGCACTCAACCTGCAGAGTCTGTCCTGGGATCAGATTGCTGACCAACTGCAATTTACCCAAGCTACTGTCATGCAGGAACTCAACAGCATGATGAACAGGGGGAATTGGATTGGGGCGGCCAAGAAGCCCAAGAAGGCCCAAGAGTCCCAGATAACTGAGGCATACCCGGTCATACTCAACTTCCTCCAGCGGGACCCCAAGCTTCCCTTGACTCAGGTCCGGAAGCAACTTGCTCACCATGGCATTTGGGTGTCTGAGCGCATGGTGCAGCTCTGGATGTACAGGAAGGTGGCTTCTTTATGGGTTCTTACCAATTTTGCCGGCAACCAATGGAATGGCGCTGAGGATTCCCCGTATGATCCCGCCATTGAATCCACCCTGGTCCGTTGTTTGACTAGTCTGTCAGATGATGTCATTTTCATCTCCTACTACAAGCTATCATTAGCTTTTGATGACTTTGGTGAGATGGGAAAAGCCACCACTAAGAACGGAAGGAAGAAGGTCAAAAAGGGGATGTTCATTGGTGCATTTCTGGCTGTCTTGGCCAAGGGTTTTGTCTATTATTGGACAAACCCTGAGTTTGTCAATGGGTACTCATACGGCCACATCCTTGGTGGATTGCTCAACTCCTGGGATGGCTCAAATTCAAAGCATTGGGTTTTCTTGAGCCACCAGATGGAGGGTAACTCCACTGCCCTTGAGGCCATCCAGGAAGCGGGCACCAAGCATCCATGGACCCAGCCGGCCACGCCAACGTCCATCTGGGAGATGTCATCTTCTTTAACATCGGAGATACACTACGGGAGCGCCGCCCTCAGGCTTTCAACAACCTCTATCTTGGGGTTCTTGATCACAATTTTCTCTTTGATTGCCAAATGGTGGCTGACTTGTTTGCGCAAATGGTTTTCCATGTGAACATGGGCAGCCAATCACGTAAGGATAAGCGCCTTTCACCTTGGGCCACTGCCACTTACCAGCCCATCCAGCCAATGATCAATGAGGAGTACAACAAGCGGTATATGGCGGCCATCACACAAAATCCTCCTGCCTCCACCCCCACCACCAACACCCCTCACCTGCAAGCCCCACCCACCCAATCCCAGACTCCCCAGGCCAGCACCGCCTCTACGTTCTCCTTCCTGCGTCATTCTGCCTACTAGGCATCACTCTTCCCCGCCCCAATAAACCCCTGCCACCAAAAATTTTCTATTTATATTATCTTTTTTTTAAATTTCAATTGTTCATGTTCTCTTTTTTTATAGTTGGTTTTATTCTTTATGTTCAGATTATTTCAATAAAATCATATATTTACTATGGTGTGTATCTAGATCCTGAACACAGTTATTTTTAGCACCAAACCATAGCCCCTTGTGAAAACATTAACAAAAATTTAGTGGTCAGCTAAATTTGAATTAGAAAATTATAGTGTTAACTGTTTTTAAATAAAGTTGTTACTGATCCAAATTCAAAACCTTAATGATAAACTTTAAGCCAATCAGGAGCCAGGTGATAAAGTGATTGTTGTGACATAAAGGGACATTCAATAATTTTTTGGTGCATGTTCACTAATTAATATGATTGGCTGGATGTTTTGCCATTATACGCCATTGCTGCTGTGGCAAGTTGTTGATGGACTAGTGCCCAATCAGCTGCTGAGTTAACACTAGTCATCAAGAACTTGCCACAGCAACAATGGCGTACAATGGCAAAACATCCAGCCAATCATATTAATTAGCGCACATGCACCAAAGAATTATTGAATGACCCTTTATGTCACAACAATCACTTTATCACTTGGCTCCTGATTGGCTTAAAGTTTATCATTAAGGTTTTGAATTTGGATCAATAACAACTTTATCTAAATGCAATTAACACTATAATTTTCCAATTCAAATTCAGTTGATCACCAAGTTGTTGTTAATATTTTCACAAGGGGCTGTGTCAAGCGCCAAAAATAATATGGTAACCAAGGAAACAATGCCACACAAAGCAAACAACACATATTGAGATGTATGTAAAACATATACAAAATGGGTAAAAAGATGAGATAATGTAGTAAATGGGAAAACAAAAAGGAATAAACAAAGAGGCAATTGTATCAAAATAATACAGAATTTATTGGGGCAAGAGCTATAAAAACATATGAAAAGGTTAGTAAAAAATCAATGAGCAAATTGGAGAAACTTCTAAAAGACCTTGACTTGGCAATTGCCAAAATCAAAGAAATTGACTGCAAGGTCAAGGAAAAGGTGAAGTCTGCCGTCCTTGAAGGGGATAAAATCAAAAAGGTGTCTGCCAAGTCACTCATGACCAAAATACCAGACACACCTGAGAAGACAATAGAGCGCCTACTCAACATTCAGAAGACAGTGGTTGCAGGCTTGCAATTCAAGTCCTTTGCCCTCTCTGCGCCGTCTGTCTGGATGGACAACCCTGAGATGTATGCACATCTCAAACCCGCCAAGAGGGCCAGCAAGGAGGACACTGAGATGCCCGCACAACTGCTTGCGCCAAGGATGACAAAGCCTGCCAAAGCCGCTGGCAAAGAAGAAACCCAAGAAGGTAACCCAAGAAAATAAATTTAATAAAAATTCATAATTACTTTTTTTTAGAAGATGTTGATGGCAAACTCCGCCAGGTCCTGGCTTCTTTTGTTCCCCCCACCTTCTACTCAAATTTTGTCACTCACGTGGCAAAGCAGCTTTTCCTGTCCCCCCTGTCTTGCGGGAGCTCAAAGATAGGATTCACAGTGCATTCCCAATGTCCAGGGAGGCATTGGCTGGGCTGATGCATGAAGAGGGGGCATCTGAGTGGGCAGTTACTGCCTACAAGGATGCTCAACTGGTCCGCCTGGACCAGGTTAACCTCAGTGGAGTTTAATGTGTATACTCCATTGAGCTTGTTTGGGCTGTCCTGGCAACGCTCCCATTCAAGAATATACCAGAGATGGGCCAGGCTCATGCGGCTGCTTGCTTCTGCTTCCTGGTGGAGCACACCCTGCCCTTTTGCTGGAGAACTTTGGGTGTGCGGTAGAAAACTGGCTGTTGCATCTGCAACAGCCATGAAGAAGACTAAAATCCTCCTGGCGGACTTTGGGCTGGCCTGGAGTGCCAACAAGACGGGCTCAAGAAGCTATGGATCTTAGCTTTGGCAAAACTAAACATGAGAAAAAATAAGCGCAGTATACAATAAATTATGCGAGTTTACAGAAGCCTTTGCTGGGCAAAGGCTTCACCTCGTTGTTTACCTGGGGTTCCTGTTTTACTTTGGAATGAGCGCCAGCGTGGAAGACCTGGACAGGGTCCTTCTAGGGATTGATGAGGCCCGGCTTGCACTCAATGGGAAGAAGGTCCCCTCCTAGATATGACTCAATAGACCATGTTATCCAGGACGCCCTGGTCCTGGCTGGAATCTACAGGTTTGCGGCCCCACCTGAGAAGCTGCTGCTTCACTCCCACCTAACCATTCTGCCTTTCACCAGCAGGCGGAATTATTTTAACCAGGGTGTATCCACTGTTCACAGTGTGGCGGTGGAGGTTGTGCGCCACCTCCATTGCGGGGTGGGTACATACCGCCAATCCCATTATAGGCGCTCCTAATATATCCTCTATTCCAATAAATATATTTACCCTTTAGATTATTTTTATTATAATTAATAATTTTATAAAATAATATTTTAGCAAACATTACTTACAAAATAAATTCCAGGGAAGGTTTTAATAAAAGCATATAATATATGTCAATAAAATCTACTTCTAATTTGTATGATTTACATTTTTTTAGTTTCATTTTTATATTTATTTGCAAAAAATGATATTGATGAGTTTGTGTAATCCATTATCAAGCATTTGGGATACCCTTGGATGCAATAATAAAAATGATTATGAATAAATAAATTACTAACCTTCATTGATGGTGCTGCTGAATGTGATTGTGGGCTTGGAAACATCTAAATATAAAATTTTAGTTAATGAATCTTGATTAGTAAATTAGAGGATATATAAAAAAGTGGGATAAGCTAAGCCTTTAATTGATTGGCTGATTTGCAAGGCACATGGGGATAAACTAATCAGTGTGGCCATAGAATTTGGCCAGTCTCAGCTGGGAGGGTATGGATCCCTGTCTGCAGCAAATCAAAAAGGTCCTCTGTCCCATTTGGGGCTCCTTGCTTGACAACTTGCTTGAGCCACCCAAAGACTTCCTTGATGGGATTTAGGAAGGGCAAATAGGCAGGGAGGAAGAGAAGGTGTATATTTGCTGTGCCAATTGCTGGGGGCCCACTGCAATGCTCGTGTCAATTGATGGAAATTCTTCAAGAATATCCACCACTTTGTGGAGACCAACATTGTCCAGCACAATTACGTTGGTGAATCCCGGGCTTGTGCGCCTCAGGTGCTCCTGGACCAATTGGAGGAATGATAGGAAGGTCCGGCTATTGTGAGATCCCAATATCATTTGGTAGAGCTCAACCCCCTTTGGACCGAGGAGAGCCACCATCAAATAGGCTGTGGCGCGGACTGCAGCAAGCCAAGCCATCCTGTCATTGGAGCCTCTGGGGACATACCCATACTCATTGTGCATTGACAAGGCAAATGCTGATTTGTTGATGTAGTAAAATTTGGCCATCCCCTTGGCTTTTAGGGCAGTATACGTCTCTGCATATTTTCTCCGTGTCTCAATATTGGCTGGGCTGTTCCAATTGTATGGGGATACCCCGAGTTTTTTCCAGGGAAATCACATTCCCTTGACCAAATGATAATAGAAGGAAATTGAGGCCTCAACCCCAAAAGCGGACTTGACCATGGCCTGTATATTTGCCAGTTCAAGATGGCAATCTTGGGTTATCCACTGGCAGATTGCCCATTTGTGCTCCTTTGTGAGCATGGTCGACACGCGCAAGGATTTCTCCACAGCAAGGACTCAACCCGTGTTGAGGAACTTGTTGAAGGTCTTTGAGACGTACTTGGGATCCACCCCAACAATGGCTGCAGCCGCCTTGTAATTACCTGATCCATGCATTAGATTAAGCAGGATGATGTGTTTGGTGTCGGGGATGCGCTTCTGAGCGGGCTTTTTAGCAGTGGGGATTGACTCATTGGCATTGGCAAGGCACAGGGCATAGGGCATAGGCACCTTGTTGTAGAAGGCTGCAACTTTCTTGCGCACGAGTTGTCCCTCATCTATTTGAAAAAAACTCGGGCTCCTTGTTGTCCTCCTGATTGCCATTGCTTATGTATGGCTCATAGCTAGTATCAATTACAGGCTTCACCTTCTCCAGCATGGCTGATGGGACCAACTCTTGCCAGTACACAGCGTCAAACACATACAAAGTAAGTTCTACCTCCTTGTTTCTAACCATTTTAGTAGTGGTGACCTTGGTGGGCTTCTGGGTCAGCTTGGGGACCCAAGGGTTTATGTTCTGCACCCTAGCAGCTTGTGCTCCTTGAACTGGCTGTGTCAGTGCAGCGTCACTATGGAACTCTCCTCTTCTGCCTACCTCCTGAGTAGGCACTTGTGTTGTACTGAGTCTATTCTTTGACCCGCGGGGGCAACTGCAACCGCAGCGCACAACGGGTGCATTGGTACTCTGGTGTTGTGTTCCTTCCATTTTAAAATTTAATAAAATACTAAATAAATTTTAATTAAGTTACTCCCTAATTTTAATTTTTGCTTTTATCTGAATATGGATATTTAATTAGAGGTTTTCCCACCCAATATCCCAATTATAGATTTTTTTATTTCTTAATTAGTTATTTCTGGTTTACAACACCCATTTTTGAATACCCAAAATAATTTCCACCCTTTTTCCCAGATTTTATGCCAAATATAAGCACCCAACACAATATTTTTAAAATTTATGTTTCAGATCTTGTGTCTTATTTTAGATGCCTTGGTATCATTCTTGATTACAATCCATTGCACAAACTGTGTGAGTGATTTTGTTTGTGGTTTGAGTTCCTATTGTGTTTTGTTTTTGGATTGAGTTTTGACGCACCATGTGTGGGTGTATTTTGTCACCAATTCACATAGTAAACATATGTACACCAAAAGCCAACTCACACTATTTTGTTTGTGAATTGATGTATTTTGGATTGCATTTTGAATGGTTTTGTTTTGCGCGTGAGTCCTTCTTTGCTGTGTTGACCCATTTTGCCTATTAGCGCCAAAAATCCCTGTTAACAGAGTGTATATTTTAACCTGCTAGTTGGATTTTGTTTAAATCTGAGTTCATTTTGCTTGTTGTCATAGCTTTTAAAACTACTGTATTCTAAACAAATGATTGGTTAGAACTCAAATTACCCTTTCCTCATAATGTGATTTGATAAACATATTTGATATGCTTGACCTGTGTCCTAAGTACTGATTAGTAAGCAATAAATGAAAATCATTGGTTTCTGTGTTGTGTGGCTATAGTGGCACTGAAATAACAAGGATCAGATGATGACACTCAAGGTTCAATTTGTGGCTTAAAAAAGCCAAAGTACCATCAACAATTAACAATTATTCAAATAAAATAATTATATTTCTATCTTATTTAATTTATTCATTTGTTAGCGCAACAGACAATATAACATTCAATGCATTATAATAAAAATATATTTCTCATACCTAGTATAATTAATTTTACTTACCTTTTCTATATACTCTTATATGTCTATAATACAATCAAACGTCACATTATTATATATAAATAATAATTTTTGAGACCTAATAAAAACAAATTAAACCTGGAGAGCCCATTTATCTGATTAGCTTGGAGGCCAGGGCTTTTGGAAAGAAGGATTCTGAGTGCTCATAGAAAGCTGCCACCACATTGGGTGACATTGCAAATTGGCTGACCTCAAGAATATTGACTAGGTCCTCAGTGTCCTGAGGAAGGCCTTGTTTCACCTTATTCTTGATCCAACCAAACACCTCCTTGATTGGATTCAGGAATGGGGAATATGGCGGGAGGAAGAGAAGTCTCATTGGACAATTGGTAAGTCAGTGGCTGGAGGTGTGGCTGTTTTTGTTGATGGGGGGAATTTGGACACAACCAGATCCACTTTGTGGAGCCCAACATTATCAAGCACAACAACGTTGGTTGTGCTGCTGTAATTTATCCAAAAGTACTCCTTGACAGCTTGGAGAAACTCAAGAAATGTCCCACTATTATGGGAACCCTTAATCATTTGGTATTGGTCCAACCCACAAGGACCAAGAAGCGCAACCATGGAATAGGTCTGGGAACAGACAGCTGCACAGTGGACTATGCCGTCCTTGGACCCCTTCTCAACCCACCCATGCCTAAACCTGAGTGAGGAGGAAAACAACAATTCATCAATATAGAAGAACTGTACATTGACAGTCTCCTTTAGTGCCAGATATGTCTCAGCATAAATGCGTCAATCCTTGATGGTCTTTTCACTGTTCCTATTGTACAGAGAAACTCTGAGCACCTTCCAAAAGATACCCAAATCAACCATTGTTTTGTAAACAAGAGTTTTAGAAACAGAAAGCCCAAACTCTGTGGCAAGCATTGATTGGACAGCAAGTATGTCCAGGTGGCAATCCTTGGCTACCCACTGCTTGACTGCATTGATATAAACGGGCTGAAAGAGTTTGGGCTGCTGCTTAGCCTTGGTGGATTCTGCAATTTGCCCGGTATTGCCATACTTGGTGTTGATGTTGGCAATGTATCTGGCCGTGACACCAAATTGGGATGCAATATCCCAAACTGCCATTCCCCCATTCAAGCAGTTGAGGAGAGCTTCACGCTCACTATCCGTCAACTGACACTGGCCCTTGGCAGGTACCACAACATCCTGGCTACCAGGCTTGACACAGGGGACGGGGACCTTTGTGTAGAAGGTGGGATCACGTTTGCTTGCAGTGGCACCGTCAATGGTTGAATACACAATAGGCGCAGATGGCTCAACAGTGGTGGCCAATGGCTCATAGAAGGTGTCAAAGACACAGGGGCAGGAAGTGGCAACTCTTGGGTCAAGAGTGTGGGGCTGGGTGACAACTGGGTAAACGGTGGAGGTGTAAGTAACCTCAGTGAGCCCAGTGACCCTGGTATAGAAGACTTTAGTAGCAGGCCTTGAGAGTGGCTTCTGCCTGGGATTCAAGCTGGTAGTTCTGGCTTGAGATGCAGGAGGTAGTTGGCTGGCGCTGACACCTTGGGAGGCCTGTGTAATGGCATGACTCCCCTTGAGTTGGGTTCTGGGTCTATTCTTGGACCCTCTGGGATGCCCTTGTGGACAGGCTGGTGCAGGAGCTGGCTGGGAATGTGACTGACGGTCCATAAAAATAAAATAAAAAATATATTTTAGATTAAATATGTATTTATCTGGATTTATTGGTTTAGTTGTGGGTAGTTGTTTTCTCTTGATTTAGCCTTGAATAGTAACAGAATTTCTATATTTGTGATTTGAAGTGAATAATATTGTATTCTTTCTGGGTTTGGATAATTTTAAAGATCAATCACATTTTATGTCTAAACATGATTATTGAGATTGAATTTTTAGTTTGATTTTAGTTTTGGTGGAGCTTCTTGATTTGGGTTGGTGTTTCCTAGTGTGCTTAGTGTACATTAAATTTGGATTCCAATTCTCACAATTAATATCTGAGTTTACTAGTGGTATTCAAAAGTGATTTGAAATTTGGTTTTTGGATTTGACAATCCTGCAATTTCAAAAAACATAGTAAACTTAATGAAAATATTTGTTGGATTTGAACGCTTCAAAACAGATTCCAGTTAATTCATTTTGTCCATTGGAAATATGCAGTTTGACTTGAACTTTGCAAAGTGTCTATGAGTTCCTGCATCTTCAAATATTCAAATAAATACTCAAAGAATTCAATTTAATTAAAAAAAGGCTTTCCTGCAAAAGTGATATGAAATTTGGACCAAGGATTTGACAATCCCGCATTTTTACTTTTAGGTTATGAATTTACAGTACAGAGAGCAGCAGAAAAAGTAGTAGATTATAATAGCAAAAAAATTAAAAACTAATTATGTGGAATTTTTTTATTGAGAGTTTAAAATTCAAAACATAGTAAAGTGTTGAGTTTGACACTGTCAATCAGCCAAGAAAAGCTAAATTCTCACTGTCAAGTATGCCAGAGTTGAGCAGAAACATTAAATTTACTATGTTTTTTACATATAAACTTGCTTAAATTTAAAACGGGTTCAAAAGTTAACCCAAAAGCAAGGCAGTATCATATGCTCAAAAATAAAAAAATACAACATAAGTTAAAAAAGTAAATGAGTAGATAGGTGCTTATTAGTGATTATATTATGCTGTGAGAAGCTGGGAGTGAATTATTTACCATAGTGTTGGTTAAAATGTCAAGAAGCTCTCTATACTAATCCCCAAGTTAAAGTGTCAAGGGGGTGAGTGTCAAGTGGCGCTCATAGTGCATCACATATTAATTTAGCCTTAATTCTGAGCCTTTGATTAGTTAAATCTGATTCCAATTGGGTGTCAAGTGGATAGAGTCAAACAAAGAAAGTGCTGAGTTTCATTTTTTTATAAATTAAATATGAAATCTCTTGATAAATCAGGCTTAATTTTTGTGGTACCACTTAATCCAAAAACCCGGGAATGACATAATGTATAACAAGTGGAGTATTTAATTAATGTCTATACCACTAAATCTAGTATAGTGGAGCTTGGGAGCCTAAACAACTATGGACACTAATAATAAAAATATAATAGTAAATAATAAAATTTTATATAAGCACATATGTATTTTATTAATAAAATTAAAATTTGGCTTAAAAAGTGTCAAACTGGTCACTTTTGGGTTTAGAGTGTTGAACACAGGTTTTTTCATTTCTATTAGTAAATTTACTTATAAATTGCCCCTTAAATTGGTATTTTAGCTAACCAATTTATTAAGCAGAGTCAAGTTCAAGTAAATTTAACCTTGGTTTTTGGTTTCAAACCCCTAAATTACTAGTAAAAATAAGCATAAACTTGGTTAAGCCAAAAATACTAATAGATTCACATATGCGGCACTTGACTCCCTGGTACTTGACAAAGTGTCAAGTACCAGGGAGTCAAACTTACCACAGTTGCTGCCTGGGGCACAATATCACTGTCAGGAAGATGGAACAAGGAGAAGTTCTTGTGGGCAGGGGGAAGCTTCATTGCTGCAAGAGTAAGCTTGGGATAACCAATGGCATTTGGGTTACAAATATAGAACTCCTGGATGAGCTCCAGGAAATTGGAACAATTGTAGTGTAGAGCCCAAGAATTTTTGGAATCAGGATAACCTTTCCAAGACACCAAATACTTAAGTTGGCAGTGATTCTTCCTGGAAGCTAAAATACAGTTTAACTTGTACATAGGCTCACTTTCCACAAGAACGGGTTGAGAGAAGGTACCTCCATGTCCTTAAAGGGGGTGAGTAAGCATTAATGAAAGGTATGGAAAATCTTAAAGGATGGGGGTAAATCTAACTGATACACAGAGAGACCAATTTGAAGTTCCACTTTAAAAGGATGTTGTGACCTGAGGTGCGGCACAGATACACAACAGGGAATCCTAACCTTAAGATTAGTTTTGTACTAAGTCTCAGTTAGAATAGCAGGGAAGGCTATGTGATTGCCTTGTGGCCCTGATTGAATATCTGCTAGATGTGGCTAGAGAGGCGCCTAAGTATGTGAAGACATAAAGACAAAAGAATGTGAATAGAGCTTAATTTTTATTGATAAAAATTAAATGGAATATATACTGTGTAGCTTTACCACAAAACAGTACATGGATGGTAGTATCACTTGCCACCAGCATGAGTGGGGCAAGTGAGTTGCACAGAATCAGGAAACTGAACATTTAAATTTCCCAATTTGGAGCCAGGCTTGTTTCAAAGGGCAAAAGAAAAAGAGAGAGATTTGTCCTCAAAATAACCCATTGAAGGCAAAATCAAAACACAGTGAATAGCAGCATTCACAACAAAGGACTAACCCGCTTAGGGCCTAACTTGCAACATGGGCCTTCAACTTCATATTACAAGCATCAACCATGAAGAGCTTGTTACAACTGAGTTCCCAGACTTGCCTGCCAACATATCTTATAATACACAGGGGGTGCTCAATGAGTTGCCCCTTGACGTACCTAACAACATGAACCAATATGATGGCAATGTCAAACAGCAGGCACTTTCTCTTAATTAGGACACTTCTAATTTGACCTGCTGATCCAGCACAAGTTATTCCTTGGCTCTAATCTTTACATGGAACACACTATCATACCACCCCCTTGTGGCCCAGTGGCTTTCCCATATCATATATTAAAGTAGTATTCTACAATAAAAATTACCTTATTCTTATTATTCCTGTCTTTTCTATTGGACTGTTGTCTTCCCTGATTCAAATACTGAACCCTCATTGGTTCAGTTGCAATAGTGGTAGCAGTGGTAGGTTCACAACCTACCTAAAGAGAAAATTCCCCCAAGAAAGGACAGAGTACGGGCTGTATGGCTACTCCCCATCAAGAAACCTTCCTGCCAGTCCCCAAGGGGGACATCCCCAACAGTTATGTCATTTATCAAGACTAACTGGTACTTACAAGTGTGTACACCTGACTCCGTCTTAGGCAGCACAATGCTAGGGTCACTCTACCCCAGTCAAATCTGTTGCAACACATGCTCAACCTTCAGTTGGTGTCAGGAATATTCCTGACATAAACCAGATTATTAAGAAGGAAAATGTTGGAAAAGAATAGAGGGATTTTATGTTAAAAATGCCCAATTCAATGAGTATTTCCCCCTTTAATTGGGGAAAATAAAAATCAAAAAAGGAAAAAATGGAACTTAATAAATGCTGGAATAAGTTATCATCTGGGCAGGCACCCGCCAGCACCCCAGCCAGCCACCAGCAGGCCTCCTGCCAGCCAGGCCCCAGCCAGCCACTTGCTTGCCCAGCCTGGCACCAGCGGGCCAACTGCCAGGCACCCACCTGGGTCTCAGTCCCCAGCCAATCAGAGGCCCCCATCCAATGCAGCCAATCAGAAAAGTTCCTGTTAGAAGGGAAAAAATTAGAGAAAAACCTCTGCCCATTAGAAGAGGGACAAACTCAAGTTTTAAATGTGAGCAGCAATTCTTCCCATAAACAATGGGATTCTGAACCCCAGGTCACATGGTTGAGTCCAGACCCCAACCAAACCATTTATTCCAAGACAAAAATAGATCCTGGAAGTCTCATGAGTTGTAGCCACTATATGACCTAATGCCCACAAAAAGCAATTGGCTCCAGTCAAGAATTGCCAAACCAACAAAAGATTGCAAGAGAACAAGAGTTTGGCCATCTTCCTAAAACCAATTGCCATTCCTATCTTCTAAGCTTTTGGGATCCCCCATTCCCTGCTTTCCACTCCCATTTTCAAATCTTTGTAAGGAGGAAAGCACTATAAATAAAGGATCCCTTCTCAGTAATAGCTTGTGCTATTGTTGAGTTTAATACCCTCAATAAAGCTAATCTTACTTAACACCTTAAGTCTAATTTAATTAGTTTTCCCCAGCCAACCATCTCCAATCCAAGGAAGATGAATCACCTCATCTTCACAGCTGTACTCATAGCTTGCCTTGGGATTGGAGGATATCAACAGGGATCAGAGTTCTTTGGACCTTTGTCAAAGGGATTAGGACAAGACTACTACCATGATCTGGGACAGCTCAACTCCTCCCACACTGGTTCCTGGACTCCCCTGGTATCCATGTACTCTACCCTGTCTATTGGGGTGTATACCTTCATGTACTACATGCTGACCTACTTTGCGGGGAGCTTCAGGAGATACAATATCCATGCCAAGGTCTTCTAGTGATTGATGACTATCTATCTGTTGTCACCGTGTTGACTGGATTCCAACTTGCCAACCTCCTACCATACCTTGCCCAAGTAGTACCTACCATGTCTGGGTATTACAGTTGGAAACCTTTGCAGGTAGTGTGAAGGGGGCTGACATTGTCAGTTGGCTCCAATCCACTGAGACCTGCCTCTGTGTATATCAGGTACCTGAGCCTATGTAGGTTACCACTGCTTCAGGCTGCCTTACCAGAACTGCTGCAGTTTAGTTCACCACCTGGGCCAGCCAAGAGATAGAAATCACCTGGGCGTAATTCAGGGATGCTGTGAAGTCCCACTACAGTGAGACTTTCTCAACCATTGTGGTAGGGACTCCCCTCCTGGCTATCAAACAGACCAGGTCTGTTCCTGAATATCTTTCTGCCTGGCAACAAGCTCTTGCCGCTGCCCCAGAAGCTGTAACTGACAGAAACACCATGCTTCTTACCTTGATAGTCAATGGGTTAAAGCCCCATATCTGAAAGTGGGTTCCCGTAGGTTGTTGCACTTCTGTTGATGACTGTTATAAAGCCATTGTAGAGGCTAATAATCAGGCTTCAATGGGTTTCTGAAGATCCAATGACGCACCCCCTCAACCTTGTCCCGCGCCTGGCAGTGCCCACAACCAAATAGGCCGCTGCCAGCCACGCCAACAAGAAAATGGGGTTAAGCATCCCTTAAAAGGGGAACTTCAGTTAGCACAAATTGAGGACCTGGGAAAAGCCTGGGGGTTGTAGTTACGAGAGGTTCTAAAACCCCACTTGACCCTCACTCTCAATCCCTCCTAGCAAAGAACCCCTGCAACTACAACATTAACAAAGTTGAAACCCTTGATGTCTTCCAAGTTCATAGTGAGACCCCATACTTCAAGCCAGTCACTCTCCAAATAAAGTAACTTGCTTGGCCTATTCATTTTTTTTTCTGTGGGAATACCCACAAACTACTGGTAGATACTAGGGCTGACCATACTATGGTGGACCAGGCGTTTGAAGATACTCAACAACTAGACCAGGTGCTAATGTCATGAATGACATTTCTGCCAAAATAAGTGGGAAACTCCAACTAGGAGAATTGAACTCAGGACCTGATTCTGAGGGTTGTGGGGATCCTGTGGGCCCTTGGGCTGCCTGCCTATGTTTTTTACGGCTAGCCAGTGGAAGAGCTGAAACAGGCATTGATTCAAACCCAATTAATCAGGGAAATTTGCAGGTCTGTCTGGCCGCAAATTTGCAGGAACAAGTTGGATTACTGGGAGCGCTAAATCAATATGGTGTCATTCCTGTCATAGTTGACGGGCCGTCCAAAAAGGGGTTTGCTGCTCAGCACAATGGGCTGAGATCCAAAGGGAATTCTGATGATTGGCTGGAAACCCAGGCCACATGATTCCCTGCCATGTAGTGACCCCAAAGCCACTCCTGAAGATGTGCAGCTTATGAAGAGAATGTTGTCCTAGCTTAGGGTTTCTGGAGGTCACTTGGCCTATGATGACAAGAACTCCGGAGGCAATGATGAAGGCGTGAATGGGTTGTGTACAGACTGTCAGATGGGGATCATTCCAACAGAAGATATGATGGGCCTGAAGAATCAGAATGGGGCCAGAACTCTTGGCCTGGAGGAAACTGAGCAAACTCAGCCATCAGGTGATGGGCTAGATTCCAAACTTAGCATTTTAAATGGTATTTAAACCCTGTAAAGTCTTGACAAATGGTATTGCCATTCTGAAATAAATAAGATTATGAGACCTTGGTTCTACCATTTTATTCCTTATTTTATCTTGGTTGTTTCCCATTTTAATACTGTTCCAACCAAAAATCTTGGGCAGATGGCCCACATTCCTGAGGAAGCCCCCAAAACCTGACCTGCATTTTATTGTCCTCCATGAGCACCCTTTAGCCCACTGCATTTCTTTGACTACCTCCTTAATCCAGAGTATCAGGAGTTGACTGTAAAGGATACTCCCTGCCCAGACTACCTGGCCCAACAGATTACCCCACAAACAGCTTTCCAAAAAGGTGCTTGGTACAAACAACCAGCCCCCAAAATCTGTTTGAAGTATAACTATTTGCCTGCCTACCAGATAGATATGGAAGCACCCCTGACACCCAAACCTGACTGCCTACACCCTGCCCCAGTACTGTCTCCGCCCACAGCCAGCCAATATGCAGGCATTGCCTACATCACCTTGGCTGGGTTAGTAGACACTATGGTAACCGCTGCTGGAACTTGGGCCTTAGTAGGACAATTAGCATCTTATCTCATCAAGTTAGCACCCCTCCTATGGTGGGCTCTACCCTCCTCCCAACTGCGCAAGTTGGCAGCTGAGGCTAACAGTACCTCCCCTGGGATGTGGTATCCTGACAGCCAAGCAGGTTCAAGGCAGTAAGGGTGGCTGATTCTAGAAGAGTAGCAATCACCCATGAGACAGGATCCTTCTCTATAAGAATGGGGAACATCCAGGTTAAGCTCTCTGGACCAATCATGGCAGGGCTCAGCCACAATGTCATTGCCGGCCTTGACTGGCTTTGTCACAACTGCCCCTACATTGACTGGGATACATCTGTAATTACCCTCAATAGAAATAGGGTTGGTTTTCATATATATCCCATTAAAATGAGTAAGCTACTTCACAATACTGTCTTTGTCAGGTTAACAGAAACAAGCACATACAATTTCAAGGGGGAAAACTAGACTTTTCTCAATGCTCAGTCAAAGTTATCTGCGTTGAATCACCTGTGGCCCCTCCCCTGACCACTTTACCTTCACCAGCACTTGCCACTCTCCTTAAGGAGTATAAGGACATTTTCATTGAAACCCTGGACCAACTACCCCCTCCTCAAGAGATCCAGCATGCTGTCTAACTGCAAGGTTTGCTTCCCAAAGCACGTCCCCTCTATTGCTTGACACAAAAGAAGATGAAACTCTCCACCAGCACCTTGTAGAAGCACTTGATAAGGGCTTCATACACCCCTTGCTTTTGCCAAACAGGGCTGCTTTCTTCTTTGTAGCCAAGAAGGACAGGTCCCTTTGCTTAGTCAAAAATTACTGCACCCAAATGAGGTGACTGTTAAGAATAAATACCCCCTGCTGTTGATTGACAACCTGTTTGAGACACTTGCGGGTGCAAAGGTCTTTAGTAAGATCAATCTTGCCGCAGGGTACAACCAGGTCCGCATTGCGCCAGGGGATGAGGCAAAACTGCCTTCCACACATGCTACAGGTTGTTTAAGTGTCAGGTCATGAACTTTGGAATGACCAAAGCTCCTTCCACCTTCACCATGTTGATGAACAAAGAATTTGAGGAATTGATTTGGAAATGTGTTGTTGTGTACCTTGATGACATTATTGTCTTCAGTCAAGATCAAACCACGCACCTCCAACACCTCTGTTCTGTCTTTAACACCCTTTGGAAAAACCAGTTGAAGGCTAAGCCCTCCAAATGTGAATTCCTCAAGTCAGAGCTCTTGTTCCTTGGGCAAACCATCTCTGCCCAAGGAATAAAGCCTGACCCTGCCAAAACCAAGGCAATCACCAGTATGCCACCTCCTAGCAATGTTGGTCAGGTGCGTACATTCTTAGGTATGGTTGCCTACGTGTGTAAATTTATTCCAAATTTCAGAGAACTTATCACACCTCTCACTGAGCTCCTGAACACTAAACAGTGCTTCCATTGAACTCCCATCAGAGATCAAGCCTTTGAGACACTAAAGCAAAGACTTACAAATGTACATGTATTGTGATTCCTCAATCAGAACTTTTAATAAAAACTTGAGACTTATGCCTCTGACAGAGCCATAGGGAGTGTGTTACTGGTAGAAACTGACAAGGGTGTCTTCCTCCCTGTGGCATAAAAATCCAGTAAGCTCACTTACTCATAGCAACATTACCTAATACATGATAAAGAGTTAGCAGCAATTGTGCACTGCATCAAGAAGTGGCTCTGTTATTTGGAAGGGGCCACCTTTCCACCCTGTGTCTTGACGGGCCACAAGTCTCTCTAATACTTCAATACACAGTCCCACTTGACACGCCGCCAGGCAGGCTGGGTCAAGCACCTATCTCCTTACCAGTTGTGTATCAAATACAAGCCTGGGAAAGAGCTTATCACAGCAGATGCCCTCTCAAGTCTCTATGTGGCATCTATCACCGGGGACAATGGCTTGGACCCAGATTGGTCAATGCTTTACCTCCGCCCTGAAGCAACCTGCTATGAAGGCCTTAACTTGGTAATCATCTCCAAGTTGAAAGACAATGAAATTCAGTTCATCACCAATGCAGGCAATGTCTCCTGCCGCGCAGAAACAGGAGAAAAGACACCCTACATTCCCATCACACAGCAAGGTGACACCATATTGCACTACCACCACACCTTGGGCCATGTCAGAGGACGCAGCCTCTTTGAAATCATGAAGTGTAAGGTTTGATGGTTGTGTATGCAACAAGACATCTTGGATCTCCTTGAGACATGTGTGTTGTGTGAAAAAAATATTTCAAAGCATGCACCCCCCAAGTCTGTCCTACCCATTGAGGCCATGGAACCCTTTGAACAGTGAGCCCTTGACATTGTTGGGCCTCTTCCCAAAGACAGACTTGGGAAGAAAAATATCCTCACAGCTATTGACTACTTCACCTGTTGGCCAGTAGTGTGGGCAACCAATAACCACACTGTCACCACCATCACTTGCTTCATTGGCAAGAAAATTGTGGCTCCCTTTGGATGGCCCAAACACCTCATTACAGATGGGGACCTGAGCTCATTAGACACGTCATGAAGGCGTGCTGCACCAAGAATGCACTACAAAAAATAGTCACAACTTCATACCATCCACAAGCCAATGGGCATGTAGAGAGATTAAATGGCTCTCTGGTCCAGTTGATTGCCAAACTCTAACAGGAACATCCTAATACTGCACAGACTGAACATCTGCCCACTGCATTGCTCATCTTACAAGCAAAAATAAATAGAGGCTCCAGGTTCAGCCCCAGCACCTTGGCCTTCAGGACGCCTGATGGTTTGGAAGGAGTGGATTAAGGAAGATTATGATCCACAGTTTCTGAAAAACCCCTCTTGTTGCCTACCCCTTCCCTGAGTCAGTGGTGCGCCAAGGCCCAAGACATCAAACACAAACAAATTGAGGGAGGGACAAGACATCTTAAGGCCAGATACTCCATAGGTGATCCCGTCTACGCTCTCAACCCCAATTCAGCCAAGTTAGAACCCAACCACTTGGGACCCTTCAAGATATCTGTGGTATATGACAACCACACCTACCAACTTTAAGATGCCCAAGGGAACACCAAAAAGCTTCACCACAATTGCTTGTGCCCCTGCCACGCCATCCCCACACAAAAGTTGTTTGTGCAGACCTTTCCAGATCTCCTACAAACTCTGATCCTGGTGTCTGACAACAAGCAGGGGGCAAGGGGTGTTGTAACAAAGTTACCAGACTTGCCTGCCAATGTATCTTATGATACACAGGGGGTGCTCAATGAGTTGCCCCTTGACGTATCTAACAACATGAACCAATATGATGGCAATTTCAAACAGCGGGTACTTTCTCCTAATTAGGACACTTCTAATTTGACCTGCTGATCCAGCACAAGTTATTTGTTGGCTCCAATCTTTAAATGGAACACGTCACCATGCCACCCCCTTGTGACCCAGTGGCTTTCCCATATCATATATTAAAGTAGTATTCTACAATAAACAATACCTTATTCTTATTATTCTGTCCTTTCTATTGGACTGTTGTCTTCCCCAATTCAAATACTGAACTCTCATTGGTTCAGTTGCAACAGTGGTAGTAGTGGTAAGCTGGACCTTCCTGGTGCTTGCAATCTGTGTATTCCTTGTAAGTTGTCACAGCGGCAGCAAGAGTAACCTGAAGCCCCTGATGACAAGCTTTAATGCAGCGGCTTAATCAGTTGCAGCTTCCACGTTGATAACCAGTCAAGGATCTATGTTGGATGAAGAATTGTAGCCCACATTAGCATATAATGACAATAGCTGAGTTGATGTGTGCAGGTCGTTATTATATGTAAATTCTGCCATGGGTAAATTTGCACGCCAGTCATTTTGTTGTGCATTAGTGTAGCAACATAGGTAGACCTCCAAAATTTGGTTTAACCTCTCTGTTTGTCCATCTGACTGGGGATGAAACATGGTAAAGCGGCACATCTTGATGCCAAGAATCCCAGAAATGGCTTCCCAGAACTGAGCAATAAATTAGGACCTACAATCACTCACTATCTTCATTGGGATACCATGTAGGGAGAAGATTCTTTTCAAAAACAACTGTGCTGTTTCCACCAATGTAATTGTGGTTGAGCAGGGGAAAAAGTGTGCCATTTTAGTAAACAAATCTACAACCACCATGATTGCATTAAACCCATTGAAATCCAGAAGTTCTCCAATAAAATCTACCAACACCAAGGTCCATGTTCCTGTCTAGCTGCAGTGGAACCAGCAATCCAGTAGTCTTATTTCTGCTTTCTTTGGAACAAATACACATCAAGCAATCTTGAACATATTCTGCAACCTGCACTATCAAACCCTTCCAAGAAAACTGTTGGCGGATTGACTCAACTGTTTTATTCTTTCCTGTGTGGCCTGCCGTAGGGGACGTATGATATGCTTCCATTATCTCATCTCAAATTGTTCCCTCTGGAACCCATAAGCATCCTTGATGATAAAGAATTGGTCCTATCTTGTTATAATTCTGCAGCTGGCCTACCAGATGTACATATATTAATTTTTTAGTCTATCATAGCCCTTGGACAGAGGCTGCAAAAACTTATCTTTAAAGTCCAAGTCCAAGTCTGCACCCTCTGTCAAGTACATGGTAGCAAGAGTAGCAGGTGGAGGCAATATGAAAGGCACCACAGCCTCATCTGGAATCATAGTATGTGTGTTAAACTTGGCATCTACACTAGCATCTAGGAGATGGGAAGGATTCCTGCTTAGTGCATCAGCCAAGTGATTTTCTGATCTTTTAATAAACTTGTAGCAGAACTTGTATCTTGTCAGGTCACCATGCCATCTGGATTGACAACCAGACAAAACCCTGGGTTGTTGATAATATAGAAGAGCTTTGTGGTCAGTTCTTACTACAAATGGATGACATGCCAACATGAGATGGTGATGCCAATGCTTTAAAAAATTCCACAAAAGCCAACAATTCCTTGTTGTAAATCATTTAATTGAGTTCACAAGCTTCCATCTTCCGGGAGAAATACCCTACTGGTCTCTCAATCCCGTTGCCAGCAGTCTGCAACAACACACCAGCCACAGCGTATTTGGATGCATCTGTGGAAACCACAAAAGGAAGCTAAGGATCCACATGTCTCAAAACAGTTGATGACAACAAGAGAGCCTTGACTGCTGTGAACACATTTGCACACTCAGGCGTCCAGACCAAAGTTGTCTTATCACTAGCCAAATACAAAGGGGCAGCCACTTCAGACAGGTGTGGGGTGAATTTCTTCAAGAACATGCATGTACCCAAGAAACTATGGAGTTGGGATACTGTCACAGGTGTACCATACTTGTGAACTGCTACTTCTTTGTCAGGGGTAATAGTGTGATCATCATCAAAGATAATATTACCCAGAAAGGTAACCTTACGTTTAAAGAATTCACTTTGCTTTGCTTGATGATCAAGTTGGCTTGTAAAATATGTTCCACAACCGCTGAAAGATGAGCTTTATGAGACTCCTCATCTGGGTAAAACACCAAGATGTTATCCATATACACAATAGCACACACACCCAGGAGGTCTCTCAAGACCAAATCAATTAACTGCTGAAAACAAGCAGGAGTCTTTTTCAAACCAAAGGGCATAACACGGAGCTGGAAGATGCCTTTCTTAGTTCTTAATACTGTTGACCACTCCATCTCCTCTGCAATCCTAATCTGGTTGAACACATTCAAAATATCAAGTTTTGAGAGCACCTTTGTGTTCTTGACACAACAAGAGATTTTTGCTTCAAGAGGAAAAAGATAGGGGACCAGGATGATAATATTGTTCAAGTTCTCATAGTCCACACAAGTTCTGAGTAACCTGTCTGATTTTTGAATAAAAAAAGGAAAAAAATTGGCACTGCCTTTTTGAAGATATATATTTTTGCAAACATGTCTCAATGTCATGAATATTCCTGACACTTATAGTTGTGTAACCAAAAAAACGTCACCTGCTGTCAACATGAAGGCGCCTGCTGCCACCAAACAGACATCCACTGCCAACATGCAGACATCCGCTGTCACTGAGCAGACATCTGCCACCATCAAGCAGATACACACTGTCACCATGTGGAGGCCTGTCACAACCAAGTCATTACCTGCTGTCAATGTGAAAGCACCCGCCGCCACCAAGCAGATACATGCTACCACCATGTGGAATCCTGCTGCAACCAAGTTATTGCCTGCTGTCAATGTGCAGGCCCCCACTGCCATCAAGAAGACGTCCACCGCCACTGTGCAGGCCCCTGCTGCCACCAAGAAGATACATACCACCACACAGAAGCCCACCACTCTTTCCAGCCCCACCTGCAAGCCATTTTCAAATCAGGCACTCATGAGCCAGCCTGCCACCTGCCAGCCTTTGTCCTCCTATGCCAGCAAGCCAGACTCCATCCACTCTTTTGGGAAATAGCCAAATTGGGAAACCAGGAAAGGCAATTTCCCCAAAGCCAAATTTTGGAGGAGCTGCTTCCTAATTTGGGAGCCTATCAAATGGGGAATGGACTGGCAGGCTCTCCAACAACAAAAATCATGCACCAAATTCAGTAAATGAATTTGGATGCATGAAAAAGGCACAACTTGCACTATGTCAATGCAAACTGGGATCCAGCCAAACCTTATCAATTGCCAACCACCCAAGTCAATCCAGAAAGGGGAATAACAGATGAAACTCAGACTCTTGGTTCCCTGATGCTATACCTTCCAATAATCATTCCTTGCAGATTCACTAGTATAAATAAAGACAAATCTGTCAATGATAGTTTGTGCTATCATTGAGTGAATATCCTTTTCAATATTATCAAATTAATCAATCCTTTACCCAGGCTAAGCAAGTAACCTTACTAAACCCATTACCCCTCCCCAAGTTATAAGATGAACTAAATTATCTTCACAGCTGTCTTGACAGTTTACCTTGGGATAGGGGGAAACCAGCCAGTCTATGCTCAGTTTGGACCTGAACCACAAGGATTCAAAGGGATATCATACCATGAGCCAACTTGCCTCAATTCAATGGATTTGAACCCGTGGACACCTCCAGTGTCAGCTCAACAAACTCCCAACTTGGCTAAATATGTGATCCCCACAGTTACGCTACTATACCTTGCTGGCAGCCTTAGACAATGCAACATCCTTGCCAAAGCCTTCTGTCAGGCAATAAACCCCTATCCAATTGTTTACAAATTGGACAGCTTTGAGTTGCCTGACCTGCCATCTTATGTCACTAAAGTTTTACCCGCAATACTTGGGTATTACACTTGAGTCCACTCCTCTAAGCATGTATCATCCTTTAATGTCAACGGATAGATAGGGGACACAATACAGATAAGGTCAACAGTAACCTTGAAGTCAAGATCAAACTGGTGTCAAAACTGCAGGCTTGACCCACCAGCAAGGTTCCAAACAAGCGGGTTTGTGACCCACAATCTGATTATCCTGTCACTCAAAGCCAGACTAGGAAGTCAACTCAAATTAACAAATCCAGCAACATTAACAGATGATGATCTCATATGGTGGGTACCTTGTTTTGGTGCTTGAATCATTACCAGTATCAAGCCACCCCCTCCTGCCATCCAACCGTGTGATCAACAATCATGTTCCTATTATCCAGGGCTTCACCATGACTATATAATCACTATCTCACAATAAAGATTATTATCTAGCCTCTAAATATTTTCCCCTTGTAACTGTGCTGTTTTAGCAGAGTTACAACACTGGGTATGCTTGGGGAGAACCTTGCCCCTAGTGGTGTCAAAAGCCACAGACCAGGATTGGAGGCATGGTGGCAAGTCTGAACTCACAAGCATCAGAACTGGGATGGACTGTATGGACTGAGAAGACTGCTCCAACTCTGACATACTCAGCAAAGGGATAAAAACTGCAATACCCAAAGAATGATCTACCTTAAACTTGTTTTATATTAAGAGAGCCAACATGTCATGGTCCCTCCACCAGCCTACCCCTAAAATGATAGGGTACACAAGGGTAGTACATATGGAGAATTGCACAGTAAAGGATCGACCTGCAACAACAAAGGTGACAGGTTTCTTCAGCTGGAACAAGGGAAACGTTTAGCAATCCCCACCCCTGACCAGCATACCTGGATGGTACTTCAGCTGCAACAGATCTGCAGTCTCTACACTTGTGAAATTTTCAGAAGTGTCAGTGTCCAACAGAATTGCAGGCTGGAAGATATTTGACTGTTATCTATGCTACCATAAAACAAGAAGTAACCAGAAGTAGATTTATTTGTGGAAAATGTAGCAATTTGGGCAGGATCCTGTTTCTCTTCAGTAGCACAAACTGCAGACAAAGAGGCAGGATTCTCCTGGAAATATTGCTCAATCATTGATTGGACAGCTTCAGGAAGAACAGGACAATCACAATTAATGGGGATAAGAGGCAAATCATTGGATTCCACAACTGACAACTTTGTAGGAAGGACATGCTGAAGCATAGCCAACAAGCTCTTGGGAGATACTGGAACTGACGCTTTCTCCACATTGGCAGGTTTTTTCAAGATTGCTATCTTCAGCTGGGAAGGAACACAGGGGGAACACTCTCTGCTTTGGCTGGGCAAAGCTACCGCAGGATGTACCAGAAAACCAGGATCATGTGGCAGGTTTGGCTTCAATTGACAACGTACCTTGATTGGAAGTAGACAGATTTGAGACCAGAGAAAGAATTTGGTTTACCAGGGCCTCAGTTGTGATTAACAGGGAATCCCAAACTACCAAGTCCTTGGAAGTTTGGTCAACTGCTAACCACAATGCTGAGATCTTATTGACCTTGGAAGCATCAAACATGTGACAGTAAGCAAGAAATTGAGGAAGGAATATTGTCAGTGGACTGGTACCCTGATGGAAGGTGTACAGCTTACAATAGACTTTGGGCTCCTCAAGAGATACACACACAGTGTTTAACAGGGGGTACAAAGATGCACTTTCAGTTAAAACCCATGGATTGTGCTACACTGCAGATAACAACCATTCACACACATCCACCAAAACCTTAGTCATTACGCAATAAACTTGGGATTTGTGACTGAGGGTGGAGCCAGAACAGGATGACAGGGCCAACACAACTTCACACGAAATTTTTTCAGTGGGTGGAGCAGGATAATAATCCAGACACCAAAATAAAATGACGCAGCAGAACCAGGAAACAAATGAACCAGACTCAACCACTGTAACCAAAGATGGAAACCACAAATTAAAGAACAGCCCAAACTGAAAACTCAGAAAAGAACTGATACAAATAAAAATGGTAAATGCAGATATCTCAACGGAACAGGAGAAAAGAAACACAAATTCATGACAAACTGCTTCCAAAAACTCAGACGTAGAAGAGTCAAGTATTGTGACAGAAATTGCGGGATAGTATGCAGCTGTTTCTAAATGGTGGGGAATTACCACCCAAATCTACATATAATTAATGATTAACCACCAACATGGATTTGGATATTGTTTTGTGAGATTTCCAATTGAGATACTAGGATTAAGTAAAATAATTAATCTAACCAAAGTAGCCCAAGATAAATAGCCTGTGAAAGCATCAGAGTGTCTTATGAATAAAATTCAGGACATTGAGATGCAACACAATTTTCAGTTTCAAAGACAGGAGGTACAGCTCCAAGATTGGCAGGCATTGGGTTAACATTGGGTGGAGGCAACAACAAAGTGCTGACAGCGGGGCCCCATCTTCCCGTAATGATTTGGCTAAGAATTAGATTGTAGAGAATGTAGCTATAATACCCTGAAATGGTGGGCACCACTTGGAGTATGTATGGTAGCAAATTGGCAAACTGGAAGCCCATCAGGGCGGTGATTATGGGGTACACCGTCATTAGCCAACGGAAGACCTTGGTGTGTATGTTGAATCTTCCAAAGCTCCCAGCAAAGTAGGTAAGGATGTAGTATGTGGACGTATACATGGCAATGGAGAGTGTCAAATGGGGAGACACCAGGGGCGGCCAGGGTCCAGTATTGGAAGAGTTCAGTTGGCCAGGGTTGTAGAATGGGTCATGACCTAGTCCTTCTGCGGAGGGCCCAAAGTACTCTGAACTTTGTTGGTAGCCTCCAATCCCAAGGCAAGCTGTGAGTACAGCCGTGAAGATGAGGTGGTTCATCTCCCTTGGATTGGAGGGTTGGCAGGGGGCTTGACTTGTAAGTTTAACTTTTAGAGGTAAGTTGAATTTCACTTTTATTGAGAGTATTAATCTCAATAATAGCACAAGCTATTACTGAGGTGGGATCCTTTATTTATAGTCCTCTCCCCTGTGCAAAGATTTGCAATTGGGAGGAAAAAACAGGGGATGGGAGATCCCAGGAGTTTGGAGGATAGGGATAGCAATTGGGACTTAGGAAGATGGCCAAATTCCTGTTCACCTGTTATCTGTGGCTGGTTGGGCAATTCTTGAGGTAAGCCAATAGTTCCTTGTGGTCCTGGTGCTAGGTGAAGGCTGTGAGTCAATTCCTCTTCAGAAGTTATTTTGGGGTCAAGAACATTGTTTTGGATGGGATTTGGCCTTGCCCATGTGATCAGTGAATCAGCACCTGATTGGTTGGGGGTAATCTTATTTTTGGAATTCAAAACATTACTCCTGCCCTCTTCTTGAGGGAAAATTTTAACTTTTAAATTTTCTCCTGTTGCCAGGGACTTATTTGGTTGGCTGCTCCCCAGGGAATTTTTTGATTGGCTGCAGGGTGGACCCTGGGACCCAGGTGGATGGCAGGCACCTGCCTGGGGCCCAGGGAGCGAGTGGGTGGGCTGGGGGCTGGCAGCGGGTGCGCTGGCGGCTGGGCGGGCAAGCAGGTAGGTGGCAGGGCCCAGGCTGGAGGCTGGGGCGCTGGCAGGAGGCAAGCAAGCGGGTGGGGGACTGGCGGGAGGCTGGCAGGCGGGCAGGCGGCTGGCAGAGGGCTTGTAGGTGGCTGGCTGGGTGCTGGCAGGTGCGGTGGGCGTCTGCGCAGTGGCAGCGGGCGCCTGCCTGGATGATAAATTAGTTCAGCACTTACCAAGTTCTGATTTCTATTTATTTTTATTTTTATTTTCCCCTAATAGAGGGGGAAAATCCCTATCAAATTTTACCCCCAAAATTGGGGCTTTGAGTATTTTTTCCCAAGTTTTCTTCTCAGTAAATATTAGGTTTATGTCAGGAATATTCCTGACAGTAGTGCAGGAGGCTCACTACAGGATGCATTTCAAAATAAAGTTAGATCAGAGGATATTTGATTTTTATTGAGTAAAATTTTGGGAGGACTCAACTCTTAAGAGTTGAAACAGTGAAAATTATTCAATATATCAAAATTTGGCTAAGCAATACCACCTGGATCCTTGGCCCCTATCTCTTCTGCATTATCAAGTGAATAATTAGTCCAGTTTGCAAAGAACCCTTGTGTGACTAACTTCTGATGACTGTGCTGATAAATAAGATCATATCTTGTGACTCTCATACTACGTCAGTTTATCAACGCCAGCTTGCAAGGGGGAATCAAATAAAACTGGTAGACTGGAGCAGCTGTAACCCATTTTTGATCAACTGTTTGATTTAGATCTGTCAAATTAGTTAGTTTTGTTAACAGTTTTTTAGCCTTTTGAGCTTTCTTACTTGGACAGATAGTTCCTGGCATTATGAAATCTACTGTGGCACTTCAGGGGGACAGTATAGCGTGAGCAATGAGTCTGCAGGTTGATCACTAAGAAGGGTGTGTGGCTTGGTTTCTACTGGATTAGAGTGAAGATGAAAGATCACTAAAACTAAATAGGGTTGGATTTTCTGGAACCAAACAGTCATAGATCTTTATTATCAAAATGATTATATGGCCATCCCCATACCGCTGGGGTTTTTATACCATAAGATTTTGCTTCTTTGATTTTGCAGATTTCAGGTTTGCGGGCAATTTGCTGGCAGGTTGTAGATATTGGGAAAGGGCTTTGAGGGTTGCAGATCCTGGGTTTGATATCTCTGGTGAACAAAAGTGACAATGCTTTGTTCTGCTGCTTCTGTTCTCTAGGTTACCTGAACTGGCAATTGTATTACTAGTTCTATGCTGGGAACTGATGGCAGCTGGTGTTCATTGGCAGGGTCAGTATCAGGTCTTGTCTTCACCTCCTTTTGGCAATCCACAACCTCTGCATAGGTCTTGGTTCCCAGTGGCACACAATTGGCGGCAATCTGGTTGCCTTTTGTAAAATCTTGCTCACTGAGCTGGCAGGTCACAAAGTAATTCACCAACTTGAGTGTGGTGATCCACATGTGTGAGGTTTGCAGGCAAGGGTGAATTTGGCTTCAAATAAAGACAATATGCTAAAGAATGACAATGTGTGGTCAGAAAGCAACGTTGTAAACTAGTAGGTAACATAGAGCTGCTAGGGGTAAGTGAGGTAAGCCTATTAGGTAACATGGTCTAATGGGAGAAGTGAGGCAACCCTAGTAGGTAACATGGTCTACTAGGGTAAGTAAGGCCCGGCTGGTAGGTAACAAAGGACTCCCAGAGGCAGTTGTTGCCTCCACCCAGCAGAAGATGTTGGCTGCTTTGGGCTATAGTACTTCACCTAGCAGGGTGAAGACTGAAATAGCAAGCAGGGAACTTTGTCTGTCTGGGGGGGAGTAAATTTGGACCCCTGGCGGGTAACGCGGGCTGCCAGGGAGTGGAAGAGCTCTGAGGGCTCAACATACCCTAATACGCTTGCAGGAGGTCTGTGAGCAAGCACCCTGCCTAACGGACTGGCAGGGTGTCCTCGTTTATGCCCCTATGGGAGCTTTGGGGAAACCCAAAGTGAGCCTTGGAGGGTATAGGCATGCTCAGAGGTGTCACCAAGGTGGCTTGCTTGGGGGAGCAAGCTGCAGAACTTGGTGTGATCAGGCCTCTGGGAAGTAGAGCTGATTACTCTGCGGCTGAAAGCCCAGATTTCATCACCTGGGTAAGTAAAGACAACACATAGACATTAATCTATGGTTAAATGGCCTAAGTGGAATGCCACTTGCAAGGGCCCAGTCAAACGCCAGTTCATTGTAGACTCATGCCTGGGTCTACGAGTTCTGGTAATGGGGGCTGAGATAAAGAACTGAGGTGGTTCACGGAATTAGCAGAGAAAACTATCAAGAGGGACTGTTTGATCACAGTGAAGGCTAGTTGATGAACTGTTAATTCATATTGAATGGAATGGACCAATATGGTTCAGTGTGTTAAGGGAACAAATGAAGTTCCTAGTGTAGAACTGGTTAAGGATAAGCAGAAGGACAAGAAGACAGGATGAAGGACTAGCAGATTGTGGGGTAGGATGGCCAAAGGACCAGAAGTTGGTGCTGAAGAACTGAAGAGTTGAGAGGATGACCTAGCTGGACTGAATACAGAGGCTGGAAGAGCTGGTTTAGTGACTTTTGAGAAGAAATTTGGATATAAAGAAGCAGTTAAAGAATGATTGAATACTGCCTGATTATGATTAAAAAAGGATTAAAAATTATATAAGGAAAAAGAAAGAGGAGGAAAAATAACCTATATTTTATTAGAACTATATGTTATTTTTAGGAAAAAGATGAAAGAGAAAAAGGACCAGAAAGAAGCTGGAAGAAGAACAGAGAAACTGTGAGAGCAAAAGAGCAAATTTTGCCAAGGACAATTAGGGGAGCAAAAGGACGAGCAACAGGCAGGTTCAAGGAGGCAAAACATTGACAGAAACACAGAGAAACGCAGAGAAATGTTGAAAAATTGAAGGGTCAAAAATCGCCTAAGTAAAACATATGTGGAAGCGCTCGAGATTTGCCGGGGAAACATGACGGGAATTACGGCAAAACCGTTCAAAACGCAGAGCAGTGGTTTACCCGGAGCAGGACAGCTTGGAGTTCAAACCAGGGTCAGGAATGGGTCATTGGGATAAACTGTTTTGGCAAAACTGCTGAAGCAAGGCGTTTGATTGGCTGCAACCTGGAGCCTACTTAATCAGGTTTTTAAGGGCTTTAACTTGAGAGTTAAAGCCTAAAAAATGGGGAGCAGAAGCGGAAAATTCAGGGCTTTCATTGGCTGAAGTAACTTTGAAAGTTTAATATATTATACAAGAAGAAAAACAGGATAGTTTAAGCTTTAAAGAACCAGAGTTCTAAGAGAGGATTTTGGTCTGAAACAAGGGGCTATAAAAGGGAGAGCTATCTGAGACTCTTCAGGGAGAGGATCAAGTGGATTACAAAGGCCACCAAAGCTATAGAAGGAGCAGGAGACCAAGGATAGGAAGCCAGAGCCAAGTCAGACCACAAGAGCTTAAGATTAAGACAACAGAGCCCACGACCAAAGTGCTGGAGCCCAAGACCAAAGCAAAGGAGCCCAAGATCAAGGAGCAGGAGTCAAAGACCAAGTACAAGGAGTCCAAGATATTGTTAAAGGACTCCAAGTTTTGGCACAACCCCTTTCTTATTCCCTACCCAAAGGCAATATCTCAGAAGGTTTCTAAGGGGATCTTCCTTCTGACATAGAATAAAGAGCCTATTACAACCCCTATCTGATTTTCCCATGTGAAAAGAGTGTATAAGTCTCATGAGTCAATTGCCCTATATTTTCTATCCTAGCCCAGGGGATGAGGAATCATACCGCCTAGGGTGCAGGAAGTTTGCCTCTAGTAAATCTGCCCAGGAGGAGTGGGAGAAGGTGACCAGGCATTTGGAGATATCAAATAGAGGAAGAGAGTTCATCAGAGAAGAGTTTGCAAGACTACTCCAGGATTGGTATTGGCCTACAGGCGGGCTGGCGCCTGCTGAAGTCCAGGTATACAGTGGAGATGCTCGCTTGGTGATTGGAAAGGTACTGGAGGAGTTTGCCCTTATGCAAGCCAAGTATAAGCTTCTCACCAACCCTTCACCCCTGTTGGAGAATGACGACTCCTCCAAGCCGGTCCCTGGCTACGACCCAGGACACACTATGGAGACTGGTGACCAGGAACCCCACATTGAGTCTGTGACCCAGCGGGTTGGCAGGCCCCAGGGGCCTGGGGTTTGATTCTTGGTTTTTCAATACTAGTATTAAAATTTCATCATTGATATCTATCCAAACACGTTTCTCTGAAGTAATTTAGATTTTTATATATCCCTCCCATCAAAAATTGTCTCTAAAATAACTCTAAGGATATTATGTAATGACAATGTAGTATACAAGGCATCATTTATTTTAACTAATGTGGTTTCTTATTATTGCAACTGAACCAATGATAATTCAGTATTTGATTAGGGATGACAACAGTCCAATAGAAAGGACAAGAACGAGAAGAATAAATAAGGTTTATTGGTTGTTACCATGACTAATATACTATACTGGGAAAGCCACAAGGCCATCAGGGGGTGGCATGGTGGTGCGTTCCATATAAGGTTTGGAACCATGGAATAACTTGCGCAGGGATCAGCATGTCAAATTGGCAGCGCTCCTAATTAGGAGATAGTGCTCATAATTTGACATTGCCATCAGATTAATCCATGCCGTTATATACGTCATGTGGCAACTCATCAAGCACCTGCTGTGTATTGTAAGATATGTTAGCAGGCAAGGATGGAATCTTGGTTGCAACACAGGGTTGGGAAAGTGGGCAGAAGCAGAGCTAGTCACTAGGTGACTGTTAAACAAGTCAAAGCTACATTAGTCGGGGATCAGGTTTAGGTCAGCTTTGTTACCTGCCTCAAAGGCTCAGGTATAAACGGGTGCCTTCATGCCCTGAGCCTCGCCTCCATTGAAGCTGGCTTGGCTGCTGGCGCCATCAAAGATATTGCTGTTAAAAACCATTGTAAAAAACCTAGGATAAAATCACTAAAAGTAGAAGTTTAAAATTTTATGATTTATTTTTATTGTAATCTCAAGTCCATATTTGGAAGGTTCTCAAAACCATTCTATACAAATCAGGAGCCATGAAAATGAATAAAATGCCTCTGTTCCTAAATCAGATAGTTTTTGATTGGCTGATAAACTGTTATTTTTCTATTTTAGGCTGCTCATACTACACATCTTGTGTGACTCCATTTTTTTGTTTGTGAAATCTCTCTTCTAGGTTGCTCTATTTTTGGTTTATTTTAGTCCTTCTGCTGGTGCCTCATCTGAATCTTGATAGGATTATAATATATCCTGGAACAACATCAATCTATTTCACTTGTTGTGCCAAGGCATTTCATTAGTAGTTTAGACTATGCCGTTTGATTTTTGATATAATTTTGCACTTTGTATTAGTGGTATTATGTTTCGTGCTTTGCCAGTTCACCGAAAGTATCTAAATTGTCTGCAATCTGGAGCATGTCCCAGTTGGATTTTGCTTAAATCTGAGTCATTTTTGCTTAGCACCATAGCTTGAGAAACCTGCTGTATTCTGTTCTTTAATAAAGACATTATATAGTTCAATCTTATTCCCCCTTTTCTATAACTATGCTAAGACAGCAAAGTTATAACAGTGTAACTTGAAACTTTCAATGTGTCTTTGATATCTCTCATTTTTTAATTAAATAAAATGCCAAAAATCTATTTGATAGGCATAGTTGTCAAATCACATT
The DNA here is from genome assembly GCA_014839935.2 of Entomophthora muscae. Taxonomy (NCBI): domain Eukaryota; kingdom Fungi; phylum Entomophthoromycota; class Entomophthoromycetes; order Entomophthorales; family Entomophthoraceae; genus Entomophthora; species Entomophthora muscae. The sequence continues at coordinate 86,878 of QTSX02000196.1, read as the reverse complement.
TCAGATTGCAAATCATGCATGTTGGATTTGACAATCTCACATTTGCCAGACAGGTTGTACTTCTACAGTAGCACAATTCAAAGCAGTGTAAATAAATATAATGTTTTTGAGATTCCATAGTCTACCACAAGATTAGATCCGATCCGCTAAAAGTAACAAGATTTTCTGGTGCCACTATCTAAACTCTGGCTACTTTCGAGATTGTGTCCTATCGCTGGGCAGTATCTAGAATAAAAATATATGTGCATTTGGTTAACGCTCAACCCACCCCAAGCATAATAAAGTTTGGAATAGGACCAGCCAGATTGTGGTCCCATTTTTTACCACAGTAATTTCAAAATCTAGCTATAGCCTTCTCTTAAAATCTGGTTTCGAGTAAGACATTTATTAGTTTTTACTTGGACTTGTTTTGGAAATGTCTATTTTAGTATGTTGTCCTTGGTATAGTGCTGTCTAGAGTGTGTTGATTAACTAATAAATCGAATCCAATAAATTATAACAAGCTACTTTTCCATTTTAAGTCTTTATAAAAGAAAGCTTTATAGCATATCTGCCTTGATTCTGAGCCTTTTTTGTTTGGGCAAAGAGCTCATCTCCTTATACATCTTAAATTTTATTCTAAGACTTTGTATCCATTCACGTCAGGAATAAGCACTTTCTTTTGACTTTTCTCGAGGCTAGACCTTTAAGTAGATTGTGATTCTAGTTAGAGCTTCAATAAGACTTTATCTTGCCTGATTATTACTTAAAAGTAAATTGTTTGCTTACTTCATTTTATAGTAGTTTTGTCTAATAATGGACTTCGCAGGCTTATTTAAGCAACATGGGTGGGAACTTTTAGTAGTAGCTGCATTCACCTTGATATTACTACCAGTTTTTTCGCTTGTAGTCGTGATCGCGAGATTTTTCATAAAACAAAGTGTTGGGATCGACGCTTCTAAAATCAAAAAGCGCCATGTTTTAGTGGTAGGGGCTTCCCAGGGATTAGGCAAAGAAGTGGCTATACAAGTTGCCAGCCTAGGCGCGTCAAGAGTAACTATGGTTGCGCGCGGGACTGATAGGGATGGATCAGGAAAATCACGCCTTGATTACGCTGTTGATGAATGCAAGGCGCAATGCTCATCTGAAGTTATGGTTGACTTGATCAAAATGGATGTGCGTACACCAGATTCAGTATCACAAACACTTGAGTCGATAGTACAACAACATGGTATGGTTGATTGGCTAGTGGTATGTTCTGGTTCTGCCAATCCTTTGTTGATTCTCGACAACGAGCTGCATGGTCATTCAAATGAGAAGGCTATGATGGATGTCAACTTTTTCGGGACAGTCAACGTTATTCGTGGGATTCTAGCTATTGGCAGTAAAATGTCGCCACCTTCTTATCCCGAGCGTTTAGTGACAGTGGGTTCGGTTGCTTTGGGTTGTCCTATGGCAGGATTTGCTGCCTACGGTGCCAGTAAAGGTGCTCTTCGAGCATTCACCGACGTGCTTCGCAATGAACGATTCTTTTATGGTAACATCCAAGTCCATCACTTCATGCCTGGCTCTATGGATACTCCTGGCTTTGAAGAGGAGAATCGTAATAAGCCTGAGGTGACGAAACTGATTGAAGGAACAGCTGACTTGTATTCTGCCTCACAGGCTGCCGCAGCTTTACTTCAGGGCATTACTAATGAGACATACTTGATCAACAACGACCCCATCGGCGTATTGGCTAGACTCAACATTCAGAATCTCACTCCTAGAAATTGGCCTCTTGTCGAAGCTATGGCATCTCCTGCTGCTGTTGTGATTGGAGAGATTCTTCTTCGCCACTTTGATGGTATTTCCAGAAAGTGCTCTCGCAGATCACAATAGCTTGCCGTAAAATTTTCAAATGATCGTTGTACTTTCACTTTAAAGCCTTGGAAATAGCCAATCAAGCTCTGAAAATGAAACCTAGTACTTCACAAGATATTCCTAAACTACTTTTTAAGGAAAAATATTATAGCTTTCTTTATTTTTTTTAATAATCTTCTATAAAAAATAGGCTAAATACGATTGAGTTTACTCTTCAACTGAATTCGATACTTTTTCTTCTCTCATATAGGCATACATTATATCCTCGGAGTAGAGATAGGCAGTAGTTAACATTTAACAATGTTAAAATTTCTGAATTAAAGCTTTCAAGTTGAAATCTTTATTCAAAAATACTCTGCTGCAACTGAACATCTTGTTTCAGAAGGAATATCAATGTAAGATTAGAAATAGTCAGCATGCTGTCGATTTTAAACAGGGTATTAAAAATTTATTGGGGGAACCAGCAGATATTTTATCGTAAAAATGGGCTAATCTTGATAACTCTTTAGGATATTTCTCTTTGGCTCCAGGTCTTGGGTGCTAATCAGTTAAGGGGCCCATATGATTCATTGATGGAGATTGAGTCATGTTGCTAGCAGTGATCACCCCAAGGCAGATGGCCATATATCAAATGCTAGAACTCCTGTTGTGAGGACTTTGGATAAAAGGGATGTGGTTTTTCTATCATATATATAGGGATGCAACAACTTCATAAGAATGAAATACTTAACCACTGGTGTAGGTAAAGAGTTATGGTTGATAAGAGTACCCCACACTTGTTGACATTGTTTTTATAGAAGCCACTTCTAAAAGAAGCAGCCTTCTGTAAAATGATGCATCTGCTCTGAGCAGGATAGCTAACACTATGAGAAGTATATCACGTACTATTGTATTTTAAAGTGGGCCAATGATGCCAGCCAGCATCTTTGAAATCGAGGATGTCAGCTTTTAAAAAGCTGAATTATGGCTTTGTACCACCTTGGCCTTTTAACAAACATTGCTAAGGCGCAACATCTTCAATTACTCCCTCTCGGGAAAGTAATTCCCTGAGTGATTCCCCAACTAATCATTAAGTATTCGGCACTCTTATCAATCACCCATCTAATATGGGGATCAAACCTTTTGAGTCCTAAGCGGAACATTACTTGGACAAGCCCCATGATGTACATTGACATTATGTGGCTTCTCATGATACTATATAATACTCTAAACTCATATCAATAAAGTATCATTCTCTTCTTAATTTTCCTCTTTATCTCGATTCATATACTTCTAAGAAGTATATACTTGACACAAAAAGCTACATATTGTTGTGTATATACTTCTGGGAAGTATAATAAACGAGATAAGGGAAAGATTTAAGAAGAGAATGATACTTTATTGGACATGAATATAGGATAATATATGGTATCATGACAAGCCACATGCCGTCCATGTACGTCATGGGGCTTATCTGAGTAATGTTCCTCTTGAGTCACGAGGCTTATTCAAGTTGTGTTCCATTCAGGATCTAGATTGGGTGATCCCTGTCATAGATAGTTGACTGATAATGGTGCCACCAGTTTACTGGCTAGTCAGTGAACCACTTGGTGAGCCATTCAGTGATCTGCTCGGGGCGTAAATTCCCCAAGAGGGAGTAATTGAAGATGTTGCGACATCTCCCCCTGGGGTACTGGAAGGCAGAGCCTTGGGAATTTTCTTAAGAGTGTTAGGGATGCGCGCTTGTATTGATCCAGTTTAGCGTTGGGAACAGGGAGTCTGGAATTTTGTTGGGCTGTTCTTGCTTTGCACAGGCAGAGTTGGTTGTGGTGCATACGTTTCAGTTCAGTTTGAGCTCCAATTCCTTTGATGAGATAGGTGTTGTTTGGTTTGGCTTCCATGACAATGCCTAGTCCACGCAATCCTGGGTCCAATTTGTGTTGGTTGTGGTTGACAACCCAGATTTTGTCCCCAACTTGTAATCTCTCTTGTTGCAATGAGATTGTTTCCCTTTTGAACCCTTTGGCGTTCCATTTCCTCTTGGTCTTTTCTGGTTTGCAGTACATTGGGTTCACTGTTGTCTGGTACCTTTTTGGGCAGTGGTAGCTGTGGCCCTGTGGATGTACTGACAAGAGCAGGCTTTTGTCCATAGACAAGCTCATAAGGGCTTTTGCCCGTATTGCGGTTAACTTGTGTTCTACAGACCATGAGCGCTGTTGGGAGCATGTTGACCCAGTCCTTTGAATTGTTAGCAGATAACTTACTGAGGGCTTTTACAAGCGCACTGTTCAGTTGTTCTACTCGTACATTTGCTTGGGGGTGATATGGGCTGGCAGTGATGTGTTTTATTCCATTTTTGGCAAGATAAATATTGGTGTCAATGGCTTTAAGTTTGGTGCCTTCATCCGTGATTAGGAGGTCAGGTTTCACAAATTTGGCTATGATCTCTTTTCCCTTTAAATTGCCTCACATTGCTGCCTTTGTGTTCTTTGGTGGCTTTTGCCACAGGCCATCTGGTTGCATAGTCAATAGATGTGATGATGTACTTCTTGCCCTTGTTTTCACCAGGCATTGGTCCCACAATATCCAGCAATCAATCCTTGAAGGGTTGTGTGATAGATACAGGTACTACTGACTTGGGTGATGCTTTGGTGTGGGCGTACTTCTCACAGACTTTGCATTGCTCCAGTACTTCTCCCATATCATCTAGCATGTTGGGCCACCAGTAGTGTGTCTTGAGGTATTCATGCAAGTTCCTGCTGTGGGTGTGTCCCAGGTCTCTGTGATATTGGAGGATTGTGTCAATCTTTTGTGTTGACGGGACGTAGGATACAGTATCACCATTTGGAAGTAATTGGTGTAGTGTACCATATATATTTTTGAACAGATATTTTTTCTTATGGACCTTCTCTTGGATGTCCATTGGGGTGCCAGGTGGGAACCCTTCCTGAAGATTCCCCATGATTAGCATGGGCTAGTCAGTGTCGCCATTAGCACAGAGGACATGTTTGCTGTATAGCCTTGACAGGGCATCTGCAGTCAACGTTTCTTTGCCTGGCTTGTATTCAATTTGCATGGGGTATCTCTGTATGATATTCATCCACTCTGCTTGTCTTCTTGACAAGTGTTGTTGTGTTTTGAAGAATATCAGCAATTTGTGGTTGGTGAGTACTTTAAACATTTGGGCTCCTTTCTGTCAGGATTCAGAATCCTGACAACATTTTATATCAATTTACTTGATTTTATCATGTTCAAACTCAATTTTAAATAGGTTTTATATTAACTTGATTCAATTGTGCCATTTCCGAGTGCTTTTGCAGTTCAATTACCTTTCAAACTATCTGTCTTCTTGCACATAATTGCTGATCCTCAAAAAATCATATCTCTGTGGCTAGAGAACCAATCTCAATGTTTAAAGGCATTCCTGAAAGCTGAGACCAAGAGGAATCCATTGGTGTCATTATCAAACCACTGTTACATGTTCCAATATACCTTCGAAATGCTATATCCCTCTTGTAGCATACTTGATCCTCTTATTCAAGAATTGATGAGTATAAATTACCTTTCCCTTTCTCTTAACCCTTATCCATCATTCTCCTTATGGTGCTTCAATAAATCTTATGGTTCTTCACTCCTGTCCTTGTCTTATGAATTATCTTGTCTTGTCTCTTTCTGGATCTTTTTGGATGAATTATAAGATAATTGGAGTAGCCAATGGTTTGAAGTTCTGGTGGCTCATGGAATCTTATTTCCATACTTCATTCCTGACACTTCCAGAGAGCATTGCCACTTCATGAGGAAGTGTATGATGGCTATCAATTCCTTTTTGTGTATGGGGTATCTTTGTTTGCCGTCCAATAACTTCCTTGACTCATATGCCACGGGGAGGAAGTCTTTTTCTGCCATTTGGATATAGAGTACTCCTCCTATGGCATAATCAGAAGCATTGGTTTTTAACTTGTATATTCCCTCACAATTTGGGTATTAGAGGATAGGGGCAGTGACCATGTGACCTTTGGTTGGCAGAAGTGTTGGTCTTGTAGCAGTGTCCAGACAAACTTGGTTGTTTTGCCCGTAATGGCAGATAGGGGGCTGTTAGGGCACCCCAGTCAGGGATAAACCTTCTTATGTAGGTACCATCCCAAGGAAGGTGCAGAGTTTGCTCTTATTTCTTGAAGCTGGCATTTCAGCTATGGCGCATATTTTGTCTGGGTCTGGTTTAATTCCGTCCTTGCTGATGATGTGACCAAGGAAAGGAAGTTCTGCTGAGAAGAATTCACATTTTGACAGTTTTGCAACCAATTGGTTCTTCTCAAGGGTGCAGAGTACCAGGAAGATGTCTTCCCAGTGTTGTTCTAGGTTGAGACTGTAAATAATGATGTTGTCCAGGTAGATAATTGCTTGCTTTCTGATGTGTTCCTTGAAAACTTTGTTCATGAAGGTCACAAAGGTACTGGGAGTGTTTGTCATGACAAATTTGAGAACAACACATTCAAAGGATCTGTATTTAGTTCTAAATGCGGTCTTTAGAATGTCTTTAGGTTTCACGCAAATTTGGTGGTAACCTGCTGTCAAATGAATTTTTGTGAAGATTTGGGACCCCCCAGGGTGTCAAAAAGGTTGTCAATTAGGAGTAGGGGATACCTGTTCTTAATTGTGATCTTGTTGAGCGCTCTGTAGTTGGTGACCATGTGGAGTCCTCCATCTTTCTTTGCCGCAAAGAAGACAGAAGCACCAAAAGGTGACTTTGATGGTTGTATGAGTCCTTTCTTGAGCGCTTTGTCAAGGTAAGCTTTTAGGGCGTTGTCTTCCTGTGATGTGAGGCAGTAGATAGATTGTGCTTTAGGTACACTCCCTTTGAGGTTGATTTTGTGTTGTATGCTGCAGTCAGGAGGTAATCCTGATAGTGTTTCTTGGAAGACAGCAGGTAACTTTTTAACTAGCTGGTCTTGTATGTGGTTCTCTTCACGCCTGGTCTCTGTATTTTTGAAGTGGATAACTTTGTATGTACAGGTGTTCCAGTTGATCTTGATAGGGTTGGTTTCCTTTTCTGTTTCTATGATTTTCACGAATACATGGTCCCTCATAAGTGTATCAAGGTGAGTTGGGTAAACATGGTGATGCACTTCTCTTTGTTGTATGGTGAGGGTAGCACTATCCCAGTCAATGTGAGGTTTGGTATTTCTCATCCAGTCCAGGCCAAGTATAACATTATACTTGGGAATTGGTATGATTGGGCCACTGAGCGTGATTTGCAGTCTCCAATTTGGGCGCGGAAAGGTTTTGCCTCTTGGGTGACTGGTGTGCTTATGTTGTCTGCCATGATGACTCTCCTAATACTGCTTTGGGTGGTAGGTAGTTTCATGAGGTTGGCAAATTCCCTGTCAACAAGAGATTGGTTTGCTCCAGTGTCAAATAGTGTGGTGCCCTGATATCTGCAAAAACAGAAATGATAAGTGAGGAGTTTATTTCCAGTTTGGGTGGCAAACAATAGAGGATTGCTAGAGGATACTTGGATCATGGTGATTGAATCCATGTCCTGGTCCCTGTACAAGTCTTGTAAAGTGGGGGAGGGCAGCTCGCCTAAGCACTCCCCTGAGCTTTTCCCTCCTTGTTAGTATCTTCAGTACTTGCTTGGTTAGTTTGCACTGTAAAATTCCCAGTTCAAGGATGGGAGTTGTTGGCTTGGTTGTTCTGCTTATTGGGTCAAGGATCCTTCTTAGCTTTAGGGCTCTCCTTGCGTTTGTTGGTTGCATGCAGGCCATAAGATTTTTGAGCCGCACACTTTCCTTCCAAGAATACATCTTCAAGGCTCTTGCAGCAGGTCATATCAAACTGACGTCTAATGTGCTTGGGAAGGCCATTGTAGAAGTCCAAACATGGCCCAGATTCATCAAAGTTGATGGTGTTGGGAGCTCAATCATATATGTCTTTGTATACAGCAATTTATTCCTCAATGGTTCCTGTCATTTTGAAGGTTTGAAGCTCAGTCATGATCACCACATCTGAATCTTTCATGGAGGACTTTTTGAGGAACACAGATTTGAATAGTTCCCAGTTTTCCTTCTGGTCAGGATTTTGGGCTAGCCATCTGCTTACAAAACGTGATGTGGTTCCTGTAACACAAAGGGCAATTTCACTGACCCAGAGTCTTTGGGGGTAGTCCACTTGCTTGAATTTGCTTTGTGTAATGTTGATCCAAAGAGAGGCGTTTTCTTGATGTAGTCCCACAAAAGCGCTAATTTTGGCTGTGCCCAGGCGTTGGAATACAATATTGGGTATATCAGGCTGTTATGGTCCTGTTGTGGTTGGTGCTGTGGGTAAAAATCTGCAGGCTTTGAGAGAGTTGTATTGTTCAATGGGTACAAGAATGTTGTTGTAGATAACAAGGCCTGCAGGAACGCCTTTTCCTTCTTTTTTCAGTCTCTCCAGCTGTTAGGGAGTACCATTGCTTGGGTCTTTTTCTTAGGAGGAATTTTTCCTTTGGGTTGGGTAGGTATGGATAACCTACCTGTGCTACCACTGTCGCATATATACTTCTGGGAAGTATAATAAACAAGATAAAGGGAAGATTTAAGAAGAGAATGATACTTTATTGGACATGAATATAGGATAATATATAGTATCATGACAAGACACATAATGTCAATGTACGTCATGGGGCTTATCTGAGTAATGTTCCTCTTGAGTCACGAGGCTTATTCAAGTTGTGTTCCATTTAGGATCTGGATTGGGTGATCCCTGTCATAGATGGTTGACTGATAATAATGCCACCAGTTTACTGGCTGGTTGGTGAACCACTCAGTGAGCCATTTGGTGATATGCTTGGGGTGTTAATTCCCCAAGAGGGAGTAATCAAAGATGTTGCAACAATATAGTTTCTTAATGGGAGCAGAATTTGAAAAGTAGCAAATCAAAATCTAAAAGTGGACCAAAAAAGGGTCCACTAAGTATTAATTTTTTTAAAAAACTAACATTTTTTCATCATGTTTTATTAAGTTCCTCAAATCAAAAGTGGGAAATCAAAAAGTGAACTTTTAAGTTTAGTGAAACTTTTAATAAGCCTGTAAAATTTTAAATAACAAATGAAAACTTTTGAAACTTCTCATATGGACTCTTTAATACCTGATATTTATATATATAAAAGGAATGAAATTTTAGTAGTTTTTTTTATTTTATTGCAATATTTAAAAATTGGTGTGCTTTGGAGGTGATTTCAAAAAATATAAAATTAATCTAATACTGTAATATGGTTTCCTATGTTATTCCAGGGGACAAAATCAAAGTGCTCAGATGTCAGGAAAATGAATACCTCATTATTGACTTTGCCTTAACTGAGTAAAATAATAATATAAAAGCTATCAAAAATCCCTTTTAACTTGCATTCCTGTCAAGACAATAATCTAAGAAGCCTTTCAATACATTAAAATCAGGCTTAATTGATCTCAGCAGCCCTTGAAAAGGTAGACCTCAAACAATAGATGCAAAGACAGCTATGAGAACTTAAGGTCCTCAATTGAGGTCAAATCCCAAGTGACCACAATTATTCTGGAATACTTTAGCGCCCTTCCAGGTTAGAAGTAAAAAAAGGTCAATATCAAGACACCAAGAGAATGATGAAATTTCCTGGGAATAAGAATAGTTGGCACTAATTTGCACTGACTAATTGTCAGTGCCACTGCAAATTCCTATTGTAAAGGGGAGCCAAGCTATGAGGAAGCTATGTGCTAAAAATAGAACAAGCAATTGGCGCTGCCACCGCTAGTATGCCAATGAACTTTGCATAGCTATTAATTAAATAGCCCCCAGCACAGGGTAATATGCAATCAAATCTCATGTCATTGCATGAATTCCTGGCTCTGTGGGTTGATATCAGCAGTCTGGGGATGGAAAGACAAGCCAAGAAAGAGTTAGAAGTATCAGAGGTTTTATTCTGGTAAGAGGACATTATATTCATAAAAGCACTTTATTAGATTAATAAACGGCAGAAAAATAAGACATATCTACTATAGAACATTTTTACAGAAGAAAATTAATCCAAGTTTGAAGATCATTGTCAGTTCTCAAAGATCTCAATATGTCAGGAATATTCCTGACAACAACCTTTCATAAGACAAGATTATGTGTACAATGGGTATCAAAAGTCAAAACAAAAAATTGCAGCAGTTCTTCCTGATTGGGGAAACTGTTGCAAAATAACAGTTTTTGGTAAAATATATCAAAAATTTGAAAATTTGGGTTTTATACCCGGCCACAGGCCACATAGCCAACTGGCAGGCGCCTGCTGCCACCTCTTCTGTATGGGAAAACTGCCAAATCAGGAAGCCAAAAAAGGCAATTCCCCCAAACTCAATTTTAGGGGAAATTGCTGCCCAAATTTGGATGGGGCCAATAGGCTGTCCTGCAAAGTCACCAATGCAGTAATTGCAGAAGTGGAATTTGGGTGCATGACAGTGCTTGAAGAGACACCAAACCAATGCAAGTCAGAGATTAGCAATTAATTGCTTACAAACCCCTCCAATCCCACTCCCAAAAGGAAATTCCAGACAACACCAAGTGTTTGGGGTTCCCTGTTCAATGTTTTTTACTATTCATGCCACCCCAAGGATGATAGTATATAATAAAGCTCAATCACTTGATGATAGTTTGTGCTATCATTGGGCAAATTACCCCTCAATTGTTATCACATAAATCAACCAAGACTTTTACCCTTAAGAAACTTAAAGACACTAAGCTTTGTCTGCCCTTCCCCAGGACTAAAGGATGAACCAGCTCATCTTCTTGGCTGTCCTTACATCCTGCCTTGGGATTGGGGGCCATCAACACTATCAACCGCATAGGCCATTCAATAATCCAAATGGCAAGTACTTTTACAAGGATCCAGCGCAGCTTAACTCCTCTGATCAGTATTCCTGGCTCACACCAGTTTTTCCCCACTCCACTCAGTCTGTAGCTGTATACACCCTTGTATACTACATACTCACGTATTTTTCTGGTAATTTTGGTCATTATAACGTTCACGCAAAGGTATTTTGATGGATAATGACAGTCTATTCCATTGTGACTGCGCTCACTGGGTTCTAAGTGGCCAACTTGGGACCTTATCTTGCTAAAATACTTCCCCAATTGTTGGGTCTTTACACAATAAGCCATTGCTTATAGACGCTGCCACTTCACATCTATTGCCTCCTTGATTGCTGCCTGCTGCTGTCAAATAAAGGACTCAACTAGACATTGCAGATAACATATTGTTATCATACAAGCAACCCTTATAAAAATGGCCAAAACTAAGATAACAAACAATAAAGCAAATGTTGTAACTGTGCTGTTTTAGCAGAGTTAAAAGGGAAAAATATTTAGAAACTAGATAATAATCTTTATTGTGAGATAGTATTTATATAGCTATTGTGAATCATGGATATCAGGAATATGATAGCGTTGATCATACAGTGGGATGGTGAAGGAGGTGGCTTGATCCTGGTAATGAGTCAAGCGCCAAAACGAGGTATCCACCGTAAGGGATCATCATTTGTTCATGTTGTTGGATTTAGAAATTTGAGTTGACTTCCTAGTTTGGCTTCAAGTGACTGGATAATTGGATTGCAGGTCACAAACCTGCTTACTCAGAACCATGCTGGCAGGTTGAGCCTGCTGTTTTGACAAAAATTTCAATTGGACTGCCAGTGCTGATACCAAATCAAAATGCACAAAAAAAGTGCAGAAATCAAAAGCCTAAATCAAAGTGTAGTAAACTCTTGGTTTTTTGTCTTTAAGTATTTCCATTTCTAACTCTCCTTCCTTCTTAAATTTTTTTAAGTCTTTTTGATACCTGGCTGTGCCAGGGGCCAAAAAATATATAAAATTTCTGTGTAATCAGGAAGGTGAATCATATAAAATCTGATACCAAGTAGAAAAAACTTATCCCTCTTTTTTTCTTCTTCTCTTTTCCTTTCTTATCCTCACTTATATTCTATTATATCTTACTATATGTATTAGAGCAAAATAAGATGTACATAAAGTTAATTTTATAAAAAGGTACTGTAAATTCAGAACCTAAACGTAAAAATGCGGTATTGTCAAATCCTTGGTCCAAATTTCAAATCACTTTTGCGGGATGGCCTTTTTTAATTAAATTGAATTCTTTGAGTATTTTTGAATATTTGAAAATTCAGGAACTCATAGACACTTTGCAAAGTTCAAGTCAAACTGCATATTTCCAATGGACAAAATGAATTAACTGGAATCAGATTTAAAGCGTTCAAATCCATCAACAATTTTTATTAAGTTTACTATGTTTTTTGAAATTGCGGGATTGTCAAATCCAAGAACCAAATTTCAAATCACTTTTGAATGGCACTAGTAAACTAAGATATTAATTGCAGGAACTGGAATCCAAATTTAATGGACAGTAAGCACACCAGGAAACACCAACCCAAATAAAGAAGCTTCACTCTGGATAAAATCAAAAGAAAAATTCAATCTCAACAACCATGTTTAGACATAAAAAGTGATTAAACTTTAAAATCATCCAAAATTGGAAAGGATACAATATTATAAACTTCAAATCACGGATATTTGAAATTCTGCTACTATTCAAGGCTAAATTAAGAGAAAACAACTACTCACAACTAAACCATTAAGTCCAAATAAATACATACTTAATCTAAAATATATTTTTATTTTATTTTTATGGACCATAAATCACATTCCCAACCAGCTCCTGCACCAGCCTGCGGGGCAGCCCGTCCACAAGGGCGTGCCAGAGGGTCCAATAATAGACCCAGAACCCAACTCAAGGGGAGTCATGCTGACACACATGCCTCCTAAGGTGTCAGCGCCAGTAAACCACCTCCCACATCCCAAGCCAGAGCTCAAAGCCTCAATCCAAGACAGAAGCCGCTCTCAAGGCCTGCAACCAAAGTCTCATACACAAAGGTCATTGGGAATAATGAGATTACATACACCTCCACCGTGTACCCAGTTGCCACCTAGCCCCGCACTCTTGATCCAAGAGTTGGTACTTCCTGCCCCTGTGTCTTTGACACCTTCTATGAGCCATTGGCCACCACTGTTGAGCCATCTGCGCCTATTGTGTATTCAACCATTGACGGCGCCACTGCAAGCAAATGTGATCCCACCTTCTACACAAAGGTTCCTGTCCCCTGTATTGAGCCTGGTAGCCAGGATGCTGTGGTCCCTGCCAAGGTCCGGCGTTGGTTGACAGATAGTGAGTGTGAAGCTCTCCTCAACTGCTTGAACAGGGGAATGGCAGTTTGGGATATTGCGTCCCAATTTGGTGTCATGGCCAGATACATTGCCAACATTAACAACAAGTATGGCAATACTGGGCAAATTGCCAAATCCACCAAGGCAAAAAGATAGCCCAAACTCTTTCAGCCTATTCACATTGACACAATCAAGCAGTGGGTAGCCAAGGATTGCCCCTGGACACACTTGCTGTCCAATCAATGCTTGCAACAGAGTTTGGGCTTTCTGTTTCCAAAACCCTTGTCTACAAAACTATGGTTGATTTGGGCTTCTCCTGGAAAGTACTGGGAGTTTTTCCATATAATAGGAACAGTGAAAAGCCATTGAGGATTGACGCATTTATGCCGAGACATATCTGGCACTAAAAGAGACTGGGAATGTCCAGTTCTTCCATATTGACAAATAATTGTTTTCCTCCTCACTCAGGTCTAGGCATGGGTGGGTCAAGAAGGGGTCCAAGAATGGCGTAGCCCATTGTGCAGCTGTTTGTTCCCAGACCTATTCAATGGTTGCGCTTCTTGGTACTCGCAGGTTGGATCAATATCAGATGATCAAGGGTTCCCATAATAGTGGGATATTTCTTGATTTTCTCCAAGCTGTCAAGGAGTACCTTTGGATAAATTACAGCAGCACAATCAACATTGTTGTGCTTGATAATGTTGGGCTCCACAAAGTGGATCTGGTTGTGTCCAAGTTCCCGCCAATCAATAAAAATAGCCATTCAGCCAGCCACTGCCTGGCTGACTACCCAATGAGACTCCTCTTCCTTCCGCCCTATTCTCCATTTCTGAACCCAATCAAGGATGTGTTTGTTTGGATCAAGAATAAGGTGAAAAAAGGCCTCCCTCAGGACACCAAGAATCTCTTCAACATCCTTGAGGTCAGTCAATTTGCAATGCCACCTAATGTGGTGGCAGCTTTCTATAAGCACTCAGAATCCCTTCCTCCCCAAAGCCCTGGCCTCCAAGCCAATCAGATAAATGGGCGCTCCAGGTTTTATTTATTTTTATTTATTTTATTTTTATTAGGACTCAACAATTATTATTTATATTTAATGACATGACATTTGATTGTATTATAGACATATAAGAGTATGTAGAAAAGGTAAGTAAAATTAATTATACTAGGTATGAGGAATATATTTTTTATTATAATGCACTGAACATTATATTGACTGTTGCACCAACAAATAAATAAATTAAAAAGATAGAAATGGATTAATTTTATTTAAATAATTGTGAATCCTTGTTGGTACTCTGGCTTTTTTAAGCCACAAATTGGACCTTGCAGGTCATCATCTAATCCTTATTATTTCAGTGTCACTATAGCCACACAACACAACCACCAATGATTTTTATGTATTGCTTACTAATTAGTACTTAGGACGCAGGTCAAGCATATCAAGTATATTTATCAAATCATATTATGAGGGAAAGGTAATTCAAGTTCTAAACAATCACTTGTTTAGAATATAAGTGGAGCAGGCCACATGATGTAGAAAAATTCAATTCTTGTTGTTTGTATATTTAATAAATGAACCCGTGCTCAACAAGCTAGTAAATAAAAACATTTTTAACTTATTTTTATTATTTGATGTGGTCACAACTATAACTAATGTCTTATAATATATTTAGATATATTAATATTATAATTTACCTACTGTCAAGCCTCCGGAATAATGTAATAAACTTGACCATTATTCCCCTTGTTGATTGGTTAGACAGTCAATTGCCATTTAGCTGGCTTGATGGTAAAAGCATCAACTTATCCTATCCATTGGATTTGGCCAATTGATACACTGATGATTAACCTGAAGATTGATCCTGATCCAAAAATGGTCTGCCAATTGGACACAACCTGAACAAACAAACTTGATCCCTAGGCCACAATCACAGAACAATTAATAGCCAATAAGATGAAGTATTCAAGAATATTAATGCAAGTTGGTTTACGCCAAACATTCACACCTCCAGATAACTTGAATTCTATGACTGATATAGAAGGTTGTTCAGAAGAATAATGCATGATGCAAAAACCCAATAGACAGGGTAACTAAACTTGCACATGCATAAACTGGAAACAAGATGTTGCCAACACGCTGGTGAAGTAAGCTGAGGCCCAGTAATCTATTGAAGTCCCATGTTAGACTGGCATGGCTGCATAGCTCTGGGGGCTGAAACTAGCAGTCTGGGGAGCAGATAGACTGACTAGTAAGAGTTAGATGCTTCAGATGACTATCTGGCAAGAGGGCTTATCCACCCTATATAAAGTGCTCTCCTAACTAGAGATTGAGCAGAAAAAATATTACCCTTGGCTTAGATATTGAAGATCTCTAAGTATAGTATCACTACTAGCCAACGCCTAGTAGTCAGTTGTATCCAGATAGAGTGCGCTGTTGTCTATCTGCAGAACCATGTTTCTTCTTCTACGGCCTTAGGACTCTGCCAAGCCGTAGCCATATCCACAGACTCAATTGGTAGCTACTGACTGTTGCCATACAGTCCCATATCAACACATATACTACAATGTCCCTTAATAAAAGTAATACCTCAAGACCCCAAAATCTTGACAGTGGTGCTCACTACAAATACAAGCTGCCATTGGAGTCAAGTCAAGGCACTGCCTTGCCTCTTCCCACCCTAGCTTTGTTGATAAGTATGGGGGGTTGTGTGGAAACTAGTGACACCAAAAGGAACACTAGTCTCTGCCTGGTAATCACGCCACATAGAGCTGTTGAGCTCCAGGATGACTGCCTTCACTTGGACTCCACCTATGCACCAGGACCGCACCAACCTCGCCAGTATTCTTTAGAAGATGTTTGCGCTATGCTAGGCGCACTCCTGCATAGTTGTCAACACAAGGGGGCCCAACAGGAAACAGAGTTCACTCTGTTTAGTTATAATCTGAATGCTGCCAACCTCTGTACTGCTTATTGCCAGTACCAGGAGGCTAACAGCATGAAGATCAGCCAGCTACTGAACAAAAAAAAGGGGCCAGTCAAAAACTTCCTCTCTTAATTTGTTCACCCAAGCATTAAACACTTGCAGCAACTTGTTGCAAGACAAATCTAGGAGCTCACAGAGCTAGGGGCCAGCCGCAATGAATTGCAGGAAGCCCACTTAGCCACCATTAATAAGTTGAATACCAGCTTCAACTCATTACAGGGTATCCTTAGAAACCTGTTCAAAACCACCAACCATGCCCACTTCAGAGTGGATGAGATAGTACAGCAATTCAACTCTCAAGTTGGGAAAATTGTCGCCAACTGCTTCAAAAGCACTGGCATCACTCCACAGTGGATCACTGACATGATAGACCACTGTATCAGCCTAACTAAAAGGGTTGACAAGTTGGCCAAACACGTGACACAAAATGAAGAGACTCCTGATAAGGAATCTCTACGTTACATAATGGACAACACTGACAAGAGAAGTACCAACCGGTATACTGAGTTGGTGGTATACGTTAACAAGCTGGTAAGTAAGTTTGACAGCCTGAGAAATGGGAAGTTCCCTCCCCAGTTAGGCATTTCTTCCCAGGAGCTTGCCTTGGACCCTCAAAATTATTGCCTGTACTACAATGCCTACGTGGACAACAAGAATGATCTCTGGGAGACCATTGAAAGTGTACGGGAACTGGCCAGCTCGCTGTACAAGGATCTTGAGTCCACATGAAAATGTGTCACACACTTGGAGGAAGGGCGCCTGAAGGACAAGCAATGCCAGGATATGCTTACTTCTACAGTCCTTATGCTGGAGAAAAATCACAGCAACCTACTGGAACAGCTGGTACAAGAACAAGCAGCCAGAAAGGAGATGGAGCTCAAATTTTCTACAAGACTAAGCAAACTTGAGACACAGGCTTGTGGAGCAGGTAGTAGCAGCTCTGGACAAGGCCTGTCCCCCCTTCCCACCAGAAGACTAATGGCCACCCCATAGAAGAGACTCTGGTACCCAACCACAAGTTCAAGCCATTGAACTTACCCAAATTTGATTGTAATGGAAACATCAGAACGTTTGTACGGCTATTTGAGATGTCTATGAGAGGGTCATCAGACCACATGAAGGCCACTACCCTCATCAATTCCCTGGACCCCACCAGCGTAGACATCATCATGACTTGCCTACCACAAGAAGAGTGGACATACGCAGACGCCAATTAGGCGGACATCAACAAATTCAGTAGCAAGACAAAACTCCAGGCCAGAAAGGCAGAGTTTAGCAATATCTTATTTAAAAAATACAAGACTGTCTCCAACTTTGCCAACTGTTTCTAACACAAGGCACAGATCCTCCTTGGATCTGGGGTACTTTCTGACTTGGATTGCTGCATCACTATGAGCAGAGCCTTACAACCATATTGTGAGCTTGTCAACGTGATGTTCCTAGTAATTGACCAGTCCAATGACACACAGAGAATCACCAGTTACCTCAGCAGACTTGAGTCCCAGTTTGAAGCACCTAACAAGGGTCAGTCAGGTAAAAGTTTTAACAACTTCAAGGAACGCTCCCAAACCCCCAAGCCAACCAAGTCCACTTCAGACGCAGATAAGTCAAAAGAAGAAAACAAATCCTATTGCAATTCAGGCAACTGCAATAAGTGTAGAAAGAGAGGTCACTTTGCAGCAGACTGTTGAGGAGGAAAGCCTAGTTCTGCCTCTGTCAATGTGGTCACGGTAGCCAAACCTACCAAACAGGGAAAAGGGAAGACGGGCCAGTAACAGAATATACTGGCCCCGCCAATCTCCTCCCTATTCCAAAAGATCCTGATCAAGGAACAGCCAGCCAGCGTCCAGAAGTTAGCCCTACGGTCTCTATGCCTGCTGGCAAAGAGACAACACCTACCCTGGCAAAACCCACGGACACATCCACGGCCAGCAACCAGCCCCTTCTTGATCTCTTCCTACCAGAAAAGGACTTTGAGGAGGACTCTATCCATAAGCTAGTAGTGTACAACCTGTATGCAATCTCTACCCAAGGGAGAGGCTTCCCCAGGAAAATTGACGCCAAAACAATAGAGACTGTCTCAAAGCCCTACACTGCTCAAGTTCAGGAGGTATGTACTGGTTCTAACCCAAACGTGTCCAGTGACCTGCTGCCACTGAAAGGTGTACAGTTCTCCATGCCACTGGAGACTATAGAAGCCAACTTCCCTGAGATTGGCTAGAGCCTCTGTCAGTATTTTGATACCCCAGGACCACTCAGTATCCACCTATTAAACCTCTAATCTGAATCTTATACTGAATGTACTTATGCTGATATTTCTGTGAACAAGGTAAAAGTACGGGCCATTATAGATAGTGGGGCCCCCATCAATATAGTCTCAACCCACCTGGTGAAAAGACTGGGTCTGGCTCCAGACGTGGCCCACTCCAAGGTCTATGATACTACTGGCATCCATACCACTACTTCAATTGGAGCATACAGCTCACTGCCAATGAGATTTGGGTTGGTGGCAGTTTCTTTGCCTGCCGTGGTCTTGCCCAGTCAGAACTATGATATACTGATTGGGATGGCATTTCTTTGAAAATACAGGATTAAGCTAAACATGGAAGTGGATACCTTGACGCTTTTCAGTCAGACAATCCCACTGTACTACTCCAAGGAGAAGATGCCACCAAAGGAAACCAAGAGCATCCACCTGGCGTACAAGGACAGAGTAGTAGCAGTATCCTATCATATCAAGGGGAAAAAGGGCAAGTGGCTGCCTATGCAAATAAAGGAACACAAAGGCATTCCCCTCCGGTCAAGGTCAACCTTCACACTAAGAAGCGGCACCCAGATGGTCATCAACTCTGGGTTAACCCTAGACATACCTGAAGGACTCTATGGGGAGATCCATCAGCCTTGGAGCCGCTCCTGGTTTGAATCATGCATGGCCCCTGGAATCATTATCCCAGGGAAACAGGAAATTCATGTTCTTTTGGCTAACTTACAGGAATTTGACCTAAAGATCAAGAAACAACAGGTAGTTGCCTTTTTACACCTCCTCCCTGTTGTTGAGATAGATGAATTCCATTGCATAGGTGACTTCTCCAACATGGGGCTCCCAGACCAGGTTGAAGCCTCCGCCTATGCAACAACTCCCTTGGCTGACCTATCATCCTTGCAAGAAGAAGAATTCAAGAAGGCCTGCACGCTTTTCAAAAAATATTGCTGTATTTTTGCAGAAGATGATTTTAATCTAGGATGTGCCACAAATGTCACCCATCACATCAACACTGGTAATCAGAAGCCTATTTGCCTACATACCATCAGAAGGTCCAAAGCCAGCAAGGAGGTAGTGAGCAAGGAGATCAAAGAGCTTTTGGATAGGGGCATGCTTGTGCCATCTAAGAGCCCTTGGGCTTCTCCTATGCTCATAGTCAAGAAAAAAAGACGGTAGCAACAGGGTTGTGATTGACTACTGCTGGCTCAACTTGATAATAAAGAAGGATTTGTACCCACTCCCACAGATTGATGATGCCTTAGACCGTCTAGGCGGAGCCAAGTACTTCTCCACCATGGATCTAATTTCTGGATATTGGTAAATCAAGTTACCGCCTGAAGAACAGGAGAAGTGCACAATAATAACCTCTCAAGGGTTATTTCAGCCAACACACATGCCCCAGGGTCTGTGTAACGCCCCCACCACATTCCAACAAGCTATGGATTTGATCCTTGGAGACCTTAAGTTGTCCTGCGTCCTGGTATATTTGGATGATATCAATGTATTTTCCAGGACTTTTAATGAACATTTGGATCACCTAGAGGCCGTATTCAAAAGACTGGCTGATGCCAATCTGAAGATAAAGCCTCAAAAATGTCAGTTCTTCAAAGATCAACTCAAATACCTTGGCTTTGTTGTAGACACAACTGGACTTTGCCCTCAACCTGCTAAGGTTGAAGCCATCACATATATGAAGCAACCCAAAAGCAAACATGACATACAAGTCTTTCTAGGGATGGTTGGCTACTGCCAATGCTTTATTCCCAACTTCTCCTGCACTGGCAAGCCACTGTTCAACCTCCTCAAAACAGGACTACCTTTGAGTGGACAACAGCGTGTCAGACTGCATTTGATTATCTTAGAACCAGTCTTTTGTCAAGCCCTGTACTGATGTATCCAGACTTCAACAAACACTTCATTGTCCACACTGACACATTGTTGTCAGCACTGGGAGCAGTGCTATCCCAACACAACAATCAAGGAGCCAAGCATCCTGTGGCCTACGCCAGCAGGTCCCTTAATGTCCATGAGCAAAATTACACCGTCACAGAAAGAGAATGTCTTGCTGTGATATACACCTATAAGTAGTTTAGGGTATACCTGCATGGTGTACACTTCACTGTAGTAACGGAGCATGCTAGCCTCAGTTGGCTTCAGAATCTCAGAGAGCCCAAAGGACATCTTGCCAGATGGGCACTGAAGCTCCAAGCCTTTGACTACAAGATAGTCCACCGCCCTGGAGCCAGCCATCAAAATACCAACTGCCTGTCTTGCCTGCCTACTGTAGCACTGGTATCCTCCCAAGCAGACAACATGTACAACAAGATGGTAAAAGCCACCTTTGATGACAAGCCAGAGGAAGTCCAGGCCATTCTAAGGGAGCTAAGAAAAGACTGTTGGGTAGAGAACAATAAACTCTACAAATATCACAAATGCAAAAAGTACTTATTCCCTTGTCTGTCAGATAGGCCTGAAATCATACTCGCTGCCCACAAGGCAGTAGTCCATGGGGGATTCCGGAAAACCGTTGCTTAGCTATAGCTCCACTATTATTTGGAGTCTCTTCTGTTTGATGTCAAAGAGACCCTCACCTGCTGCTCTGAATGCCAGAATGAGAAGCCATTTGTGGGCTGCCACCAGTACAAGAAAGTGGAGTCAAATTTGCTTGGCACACTGTAAGCATAGATGTTGTAGGTCTGCTCTCAATGTGTGTAAGACGCCTCCAATACATCATAGTGGCCATTGACCACTTAACCAAATGGGTTGAAGCCAAACCGCTACAGGGAGTAAGTGCCAAGTCAACCGCCACCTTCATCTTAGAGTGTATCATCCATTGACATGGATGTCCTCAATTCATCCTCACAGACAACGGCACTAATTTTACTGCCAATGTCATTCCCAAGCTGAACAAGCTCATGAGCGTGAGGGGAGTCCTCTCCACTCCATACCATCCTGAGTCAAATGGTATGATGGAGAGAGTGAATGGAACATTAGTCTCCATCCTGAGAAAATTAGCAGATACCTGTACCTCAGAATGGTACCTGTTCCTGCCTGCTGTGGTCTTTGCCTACAACATCTCCATCCACAGCACCACTAGGTTTTTGCCCTTCCAGCTAGTATATGGACGCCACCCTGCTATTCTGCCAATCCTGTACTCTTCCATGAACAATCCCAAA
This sequence comes from Entomophthora muscae, assembly GCA_014839935.2. Lineage (NCBI taxonomy): Eukaryota > Fungi > Entomophthoromycota > Entomophthoromycetes > Entomophthorales > Entomophthoraceae > Entomophthora > Entomophthora muscae. Next base: position 65,405 of record QTSX02000196.1, on the reverse strand, counting down.
GATATTAATTATCAGCAGTACCTAACTGAGTTAGCCAAGAGGCTGATCAAGCTTCAAGCTGAAGCTTTCTCATAAACCTCCCTGTCCAGAACAAAGGGCCAGAAGCCAACAACACAAAGCGCCGTCCTTTGATGGAATTAAATATGGGAAGCCAGGTTTCATACCACAACAAGGTTGTGTGTCAATCCCATAAGTTGGATAGCTTATGGAAGGGTCCTTTTGAGTTTATAGAAAAAACCTCACAGGATGCATATACTATTAAGAATCTGGCAGACAGACAACTCATAAATTGAGTACATGCCAGATTTCTTAAACCTTTCTTTACTATGCCTAGTATTGGCAGCAATTAAACCTTACAAATTATATACAAAAACTAAAAATGTAATTGTATAGATAGGTATTTATTAGAAGACTATGGATTGCCTTCTTGATATTCAGAGCCCTCTCCATCTTTGTTGTCCTCATCCTGGTTCTCTTCAGACTCTTCATCATTGCTAGGGTCCTGACTCACTAGAGTTTGCCATTCCGCTATCTTCTCCTGGGCCTGTGAAGACTTGCACCGTCTTCCTGACTGGACCACACTACAAACAGGCACAAAAAGGAAAGTACATCCTCTGACAAAAAAGAAAGTAGCCACCTTCAGCCACACTCTACGCACTGCAATTGGCTGTTGCAAGTACTGAACCAGTGGAAGAGGAATGGTGGCCTGCTGAGCGTCCATTTGCCAAATCCCAGCGTCCAGAGGGAAACAGCAAGAAAGAACCATGCAATCAAGCATGAAATTGGAGATGTACTGATAGATACGCGGCAAGGGAGCTTGAATCCCGCCTATCTTATTGCAATACTTCTCCTAGTGCGCCGCCATATTATTGAATGCCCCCATAGGAAGACGTAAGTCTGGGGTCAAGAGTAGATCCCCACACAAGGCCATTCCACGGAGAGCCAACTTCTTGTTGCTGCAATGAAGAGCCTCCCAGGCCCTTCTGGTAGCCTGGCAAATGCGGCTATCCCGCACATCAGAGTTCTCAACTCCCAAGGAACCATATACCTTGGGAAAAGAATCCAGAGGGAGGATCCAGATTTTCAGGACCTCGAGACCAAAGTCAAGGATAAACCCCAAAATTGGCATATCTATTTCTTGAACAGTTGCCGGGTCTGCTAGAAAGCCTGTCAATTCCTGCAAGAGATCTTGCTGAGAGGACAAGTTGTCTACTGCGTAGAGCCCACCGGCAGTACTTGTGATCCTCTTCTTCAAGTCTACCCAGGGACGCTTATGGGTTACCACAAAAAGGAACAGAAGGATAATATCCTCACCCTAGAATAGATTTTTGATGGAGAAGCCCTCCTCTCCCAGAAAGAATTGACTAAACACAGATTCTTGTGTTCCCCCAAAGGCGTCATATTGGTCCCTGGATGGACTTACATCCACTTCTTGCCCCTCAGTTGCCTGCTGGAGACCCAAGTAGCCTGCTTAGGCAACCACCCTTTGACAGGTTCCTCAATAGGACACTTCCCGGAGGTAGACACAGCATTCTCCTCCAACTGCTTGCTGTCTTCTTGTGTCTCCAATTAGAAAGGGTCTTCTAACCCTGTGAACGCTGATTCTGAGCCCCCATCCCAAAGTCCTTGGATCAACACCTGTCTGGCCTTGAGAAAAAGGCTGTAGAACACTTTGCGCTCTTCTTTGGACATTTTGGTAATGTACTGTCTAGCATCTGTCTTGCTAGTGTAATTGGTGTAGTTCAAAGTATTGTCCATATGCAAAAGGCTTCTGGTCTAGAGAAGAATATATGGTCAAGTCTAGCCGGGGGAAATGTCAAGCCTCCAGAATAATGGAATAAACTTGACCATTATTACCCTTGTTGATTGGTTAGACAGTCAATTGCCATTTAGCTGTCTTGATTGTAAAAGCATCAACTTATCCTATCCCTTGGATTTGGCCCTTTGATACACTGATGATCAACCCAAAGATTGATCCTGATCCAAAAATGGTCTGCCAATTGGACTTGACCTAAACAAACAAACTTGATCCCTAGGCCACAATCACAGAACAATTAATAGCCAATAAGATGAAGTATTCAAGAATATTAATGCAAGTTGGTTTATGCCAAACATTTGCACCTCCAGATACCTTGAATTCTATGACTGATATAGAAGGTTGTTCAGAAGAATAATGCATGATGCAAAAACCCAATAGACAGGGTAACTAAACTTGCACATGCATAAACTGGAAACAAGTAGCTGCCAACACGCTGGTGAAGTAAGCTGAGGCCCAGTAATCTATTGAAGTCCCATGTCAGACTGGCATGGCTGCATAGCTCTGGGGGCTGAAACTAGCAGTCTGGGGAGCAGATAGACTGACTAGTAAGAGTTAGATGCTTCAGATGACTATCTGGCAAGAGGGCTTATCCACCCTATATAAAGTGCTCTCCTAACTAGAGATTGAGCAGAAAAAATATCACCCTTGGCTTAGAGATTGAAGATCTCTAAGTATAGTATCACTACTAGCCAACGCCTAGTAGTCAGTTGTATCCAGATAGAGTGCGCTGTTGTCTATCTGCAGAACCATGTTTCTTCTTCTACGGCCTTAGGACTCTGCCAAGCCGTAGCCATATCCACAGACTCAATTGGTAGCTACTGACTGTTGCCATACAGTCCCATATCAACACATATACTACAATGTCCCTTAATAAAAGTAATACCTCAAGACCCCAAAATCTTGACACCTACTAAAATTTAAAATAAAATTAAAATATTAAAAGTAAAATTATAATTATAAATCTTAAAATTTATCTATTAAAGTTTAAATATTTTAAATTTAACTATTTTTATTTAATCATGATTTATTCAATATTGAAATATTATATATTAAAAATTTTGATATTGAAATATGTAGTATTAAAATTTTAATATTAACTTTTAGATACTAAAATTTTAATATTAAAATTTTAATATTACATATTTTAGTGAAAATATATAATATTAAAATAAAAAAATTAAAAAAATAAATTTTTAGTTGCAAGAGAAAAATATTTATTAAGGGGATGCTAAATACAAAGGGGAATGTGATTATTCTGGGGAATTATACCCTGAAATTAAATTTTTGGCTAGAGCGTCCAATTGGATCCACGTACTCTTCTGTACGTGGTGAACAACCCTGGATGCAATTGCTAGAGGAGTGGTAGGACATGCCACTTCAAAAACGGCACTTTGATTTACTCCATCTCAAATTAAATTTGAGATGGCCTTTTTTGTGTTAGTGATTTTGAATTACAAAAAATAAAAAATAATAAAATAGTTAAAATTCACTTATAATTTTATAATGCAGCATCTTGAAAGTACACCATATTGATTTCATCATTTTGAGTCAAATCAATTAAATCTTATTTTGCTAACTTTATTTACATATGAAAGCACTTAGTGTGGAGCGTGTTCATGCCATCTCAATTTTACGCCATCTCAATTTATGCTATTTATCTTAAACTAAAATAAGCTCAATCCCACACTAAATTGAAGACTGGTGTATAAAATCAGAAGATGTTCCTATAGTATTGATAAGGAGCGCCTTTTGGGGAAGCTTTGAATATAAAAGTAGGAGAGAAGAGGTATATTTTATTGGATGATACTTTAGACTTATATAGGTTTAGCTGTGGAGGAGATATTAGTTAGACCAAACCCAGGGGCTGGTCATGTGCTGGATGGGTTCAAGTTGTTGGATACCTGGACAGTCATGTGATATTGGTTTGTTGCCATTTCTGGTATGTCAAATGATATTTTAAAAAGGCATCAAATTGGGCAATGACAGGATGTTAGGTGTAATGTCAATAGCCAATATACTTGTACATAAAGACCCTCAACACACCCCTCCCTTAAGGGGTTACTTGGGTACATCAGGAGGGGGCTTTGTCTTGACGGCTGCCGCCTGATGTTCCTGGAGTTGTTTACTAGTGGGCACCAACTGGGTCAAGTGCTCTCCTTTGCTAGGATGGAGGCAAGATCTGTGGTACTTTTTGGTGATGGGCTCTTTGGCACCCTGGAACTTAACCAGGTAGGTGTTCCTGTCTGGTCGGTATCTGATGATTCTTCCTGGTCCCCTGTGTATTGAGTCTAGTTTCTTTCTGTTCCCAGCTAGGACCCAGACAGGGGAGTTGATGGGGAGCAGGTACTCTGTTGAGGTTACCTTTTGAGTTTTGAATATCTTTATTTCAGCCAGTTTGGCTTTGAGGTGTATGTGTTGTAGAGCTGGTTTCTGTTCTACTGTGGGAGGCTTCCCCGGGGAGATCTTTACATATGGTTGGTTATTGTGGGTGACTATTTCTGGCTTGTACCCGTATAATAGTTCAAACAGTGAGTAGCCTTTCCCTTGATTGGTACAGACCTGGGATACTAGTAATGCATGTTTCACATAGAGCAGCCATGTGTCTTTGGCTTTGCCATCCATTATTTTCTCCAGGGTTCTGATAAGGCTGCTGTTCAGGCGTTCAACTATGCCGTTGGCCTGTGGCCTATAGGGCAAGGTTGTGGAGTGTTTGATTTTCTTTGTTTTTAGATTGTCATTTAGTATGTGGCCTGTTAGCTCTTTTGCTCTATCTGTTATGATGTAGTCTAGAGTGCCGTAGTCTGCTATGATTGCTTTATTGATGAATCAATTTATTGTTTCTGCCTTGTGATATTTTGTTGCCCAGCAGACGGGCCAACATGTGGCAAAGTTGATGGCTACAATTAGGAAATGTTGATTTGTTTTGGTTTCTGGGAAGGGTCCCACTACATCCAGTCCCCAAACCTTAAATGATTTGGGGTCAGTTACTGGGTTAACTGTTGACTGTGGCGCCTTAGTGCTGGCGTATTTTTCACATACTGTACACTTTTTTTGAGCATTGATTATGTCTTGCTTCAGGTTGGGCCACCATACTATCTCTTTTAATGTGAGATATAGGTTGTTAGCCTTTGTGTGTCCTAGCAGACAATGGTGTCTTAGTATAGTGTCAACTCTTTGTGCAAGTGGGATGTATGGAATGAGTTTATCTTTGATGATTTGATATACTGTGCCATTTGATATGTGGAAATTCTTTTCATTCCTTACTAGTGTATCATGGGTTAGTTGGTGTGTGGAGGGATCATTTCCTTTTGTCTTGTACTCAGTGTTGTATAGGTTGGGCCAGTCAGGGTCCAGGTGGTCAGGGTAATCCTCTCTTGGCTGGCATAGCCTAGAGAGAGCATTGGCTGTGACCAGCTCTGCCCCCTTTTTGTATTGGATGTCCAGGTTAAGCTGTTCCAGCAAGAACATCCATTTGGCTTGGCGCCACGCAAGTGCGTTTTGAGTTTTGAAATAGATTAAGGATTTGTGGTCAGTTAGCACTCAGACGTTTAAGTGTCCTTCAAGATAACATCTCTGTTTCTTACATGTGTGATATATTGCTAGCAATTCTTTATTGTGTATTGGGTACCTTTGCTCAGTGTTTGTTAGTTTTCTGCTTTTGTAACATACTGGCAGGAAATCTTGCTGCCCTGGCTGGCAGATGCGTAGGACTGCGCCAATGGCGGTGTCACTAGCGTCTGACTCAAGCTTGTAGCACCTGTTGTTATTAGGATATTGCAAGATTGGTGCTTTGATCAAAGCTTATTTTAATAGTTGGAAATTCTTTTTGCATTCTGGAGTCCAGATGGATTTCTTTTTGACATTACCTTTGGTTAGATCATTGATTGGTGTGGTGAGCTTTCCACAGTCTTTGATGTATTTCCTTAGGTAAGCTACCATACCAAGAAAGCATTTAATCTGTTTCACAGAGGTGGGGTGTTGCATGTTATTTATGGCTTTTATTTTATCTGGGTCTGCTTTTATGCCACCGTCAGAGGCAATGTGGCCCAATAACAAGAGTTCCTTTTCCATAAATTGACACTTACTAGGCTTAGTGTATAGTTTGTGCTTTTTGAGTTGATTGAGTGTCTTGCAGACATGCGTGAGATGTTCCTCTTTTGTTTTTGAAAATATGATGATGTTGTCAAGGTAACATAATGTGTTTGAGAGACCGTTTAACGCTTGGTTCATCATGGTGACAAATGTTGCAGGAGTGTTGGTCATCCCAAAAATCATTACTTTATATTCAAATGACTCAAATTGCGTGCGGAACGCGGTCTTTGGTATGTCCTTCTCTTTGACTTCAACTTGGTTATACCCATATGTGAGGTCAATTTTTGAGAAGATCTTTGCTCCGGAGAGTCTTTCAAATAGGTCTTATATGAGGGGAAGTGGGTATTTATTCTTTACTGTACTTGCGTTTAGTGCTCTGTAGTCAGTAACTAAGCAGAGAGATCCTTCTTTATTCTTTAAAAATAAAACTGCTGCCCCCACGGGGATTCAGATGGACAAATGAATCCTTTGGCTATATTGTCCTTGATGTGGGCTTTAAGTGTTTGGGTCTCCATGGGAAAGAGTCTGTATAGGGGTGCAGGTTTGGGCATGGCTTTGCATAAGTTGATGCCATGTTTGACCTCTTGTTTGGGGGGTAACTCTGTGAGTTCTTCCTTGAATACATGAGCGTATTCATTTAGGAGTGTCACAAGTTCTGGGCATTGGATCTTTTGTGTTTGTATATTATTAAATTCAGAGTTTCTCATATGTGGAGAGTACTGTCTTTGGTTAGATGTTCAGAGTCATCTTGATTTATGACTTGGACAAATACTGTATCTCTTAGAATTAGGCCGTTGGGTTCTTTGAGAATGTTGAAATTGACTCCATTGTGTTTTATTGTCATGGTTTTTGTTTTCCAACATATGCTGGGATTCACTCAGGTAAGCCAGTCCATGCCTGCTACAATGTTGTAGTTTATTTTGTTCATGAAAAGTCCTTTGATGGACGTTTGTATGCCTTGGAGGTCAATTCTGAGGGAGTTGTTTTGCCTTTGAGTAGAACTTTTGATTTGTCTGCCATCTTGGCGTATTTGAAGTTGGATTTGACAACTGGTATTTTGTACTTGATTAAAAAAGGTTTGCTAACCATAGTGTGTTGTTCACCAGAGTCAAATAAAATTTTATGTGTATGTGATTTGTAAGTGCATGGGTAGACAAGAAGTTGTGAGCAATCTTTAATTTTTACGTTCATAAAAATAGAGGATTGCGGGACGCAGGGGATGCCAGCAGCAAAGTTTGTGCCTTGAAACTTCTTCTTGTCAAGTTGGGGGGAGACAGGGGCACTTAATTCTGTTCCCCCTCCTCTTTTCCCTGTTCCTATGTTTTGAGACCTTTGAGGTCAGAGAATGTGGGATCAGATTTGTAGCAGGTTGCTACTTCAGCATTGTTAACTTTGGCAGTGTCCTCTTTCTTGGGACGGGAGTGGTTTGTGCTTTGGCTACAATTGACATTGTTACAATTGGAGTTGCCGTTGTTATGGTTGGTATTCTGGCATTTATTGCCATTGGCGTTTTCTCTGCTATTGCTGTTTGAGGAGCGGTTGCTGTTGCGTGCAGAATATTCCATGTTGGTGTGTTTTTCAGCGCGCTTGGCTTCAGCAATGAGCACAGGCATGGAGGTATTTGCTTCTGGGCGGATGAGGGCAGCAACAGAGGGTTTCATTCTGTTGATGAATGATGCTTTTATTTATAATTTATCCACTTGTGCTGGGCTTTAGATTTTGCAATGAATTTTCTCAAATTTGTTGGCGTAGGCTGAGATAGTGGTCTTCTGAGGAAGATTACTGAGCTGTATTGCAATATCTTGAAGAGATTTGGTGACGCAGAAATTGTGGGTGATATTGGCTTTGAACTCTTCCCAGTTGTCAAGCTGGTTGTCAGTTTGTGAGCCAACCCAGGCAGCAAACCAGTTAGCTGCGGCCTCTTAAAGGCGCCTGCTGGCTCCCTGGACCCATTTCTCATGAGGGATGTGGCTGGCGCAGAGTTTAGCGGCTGTGTGGTCTAGCTAGTTGATGACGTTTTCTTTGTTTTTACCAAAGAACTTGTCAATACCAATGTATTTGGTGTTGGCAACTTCACCTGTGCTAGGTGGTTGTGCGTTTGTTTGTGGTTGAAGAGAGCAACTGTATTGAATTATCTTGGTGCATGCTTTGGGCATGACCAGACCTTCAAATATGGTGCATCCACTAGGAATATCTTTGTCAATGTTGTGGGCGCAGAAGTACGTTTTCCAGGTATCTTGGGATGTGGCCTGGTTGAGTACGTGGGCAAAGGTGGGCGGTTCTGTTCAGTCATTTTCTCTTTCATTGGCGTGGTCAAAAACCGTAGTGCTACCAGTGATAAGGAGCGCCTTTTGGGGAAGCTTCAAATATAAAAGTAGGATAGAAGAAGTATATTTTATTGGATGATACTTTAGACTTATATAGGTTTAGCTGTGGTGGGATATTAGTTGGACCAAACCCAGGGGCTGGTCATGTGCTGGAAGGGTTTGAGTTGTTGGATACCTGGACAGTCATGTGATATTTGTTTGTTGCCATTTCTGGTACTGTAAATTCAGAACCTGAACGTAAAAATGCGGGATTGTCAAATCCTTGGTCCAAATTTCAAATCACTTTTGCAGGATAGCCTTTTTTAATTAAATTGATTTTTTTGAGTATTTATTTGAATTTTTAAAAATGCGGGAACTCATAGACACTTTGCAAAGTTCAAGTCAAACTGCATATTTCCAATGGACAAAATGAATTAACTGGAATCAGATTTAAAGCGTTCAAATCCATCAACAATTTTTATTAAGTTTACTATGTTTTTTGAAATTGCGGGATTGTCAAATCCAAGAACCAAATTTCAAATCACTTTTGAATGCCCCTAGCAAACTCAAATATTAATTGCAGGAACTGGAATCCAAATTGAATGTACAGTAAGTAACTAGGACTAATCAACCCAAATCAAGAAGCTCCACTCTGGATAAAATCAAATGAAAAATCCAATCTAAACACTCATGTTTAGACATGAAATTAAGCGAAATGAAAAATTATCTAAACTGGAAATGATGCCATATTCTGCACTTTAAATCACTAATATAGCAACCATAAAACCATATAATGATTTATGAGCTACTCTCCTGATGACGCAGAAATTTTTTAAAAGTTTTTTGGCCCCCGGCGTAGCCAGGGGCCAACAAAACTTCTTTTTGAGGAAGAAGGAGAGGGGGAAAGATAAACCATTAGTTTACTAACTATGTATTCATGTATTGCTACTAAGGATACTTGATTAAGTAGATTTCAGAAGACGCTAATAATAAATTAGAATTATATATTACAATCTATCTTATCATGTTATCTTTCCTTTGATGTATTGATAATGTGCTTGCAATTAATTGGACAGCTTCACCTCCAGTTGCCTTGGCAATAGGAAATCAAGCTGCCTTCCCGAGACCAACTGATCTCAGGGAGGCAGCTTGATTTCCTACTCCAAGGCAACTGGAGGTGAAGCTGTCCAATTAATTGCAAGCACATTATCAACACATCAAAGGAAAGACAACATGATAAGATAGATTGTAATATATAATTCTACTTTATTATTAGCGTCTTCTGAAATCTACTGTAATCAAGCATCTAAATTTTAGCTGACCTAAAATGGAATAGGGTGATTTTTGAGAATGCCTATGATTCCTAAAAGAATTAGCACCAATTCACTCTACATCCTTTAGCATCCTTTTTGAGAAACCAATAAATTATATTTATTTCAAATTCCTCGCAATAATTATTTGAAATTTGGTTCTTGGATTTGACAATCCTGCAATTTCAGATTTGTTAATTTTCACATGATGTCTATGATTTGTTTGAAATATAGGAAATATCAAATTGTACATTAGAATACCACATTTCTGATTCATGTATCCCACATTTGTTTGCTGAGTTATGTCTTTTGTTAGCTGAGTTATCTGCTCAAGAGATTTGAAATTTGCCAATTTAAATAAACCAAAAAAATCAAAATAAACGGTTGATTTTATTAAATATTTTATTTTTCACTCAGCTGAGTTGCCCGCAAAAGTGATTTGAAATTTGGACCAAGGATTTGACAATCCTGCATTTTTACATTCAGGTTCTGAATTTACATTATGTCAAATGGTATATTGGAAAGGCATCAAATTGGGCAATGACTGGATGTTAGGTGTGGTGGCAATAGCTGGAATACTTGTACATCCAGACCCTTGACAGTATTAATCTGAGACAGTTATACTAAGAACAACTTAAAACAATGCCACTATGGTTGTGAAGCAGGGCGCTGCCTGCAGATATTACCATATTGAGACTGCTACCCTATAAGGAAAAATATAGGGGAACTGCTGCCCTTTCTTGTGTTTTTGATTGGAGAGTTACCCATCAAAACATAAAGATCAATTTCTGATTAGCCACTAATTGACGTACCGGCGGCTAACCGCAGATGCATTGGAGAGTGGCCCATCATGGTGACTTTCATTGAGACAATTAGTGACCAATCTATGCATCTGCAGCTAGCCACAGATGCATAGATTGGTCACTAATTGCCATATGTATAGGCTCCTCCAATGAGTCACCAATCTAAGCATCTGCGGCTAGCTGCAGACGCATTGGAGAGTGACCCATTGTGGTGTTTTTTATTGAGGCAATTAGTAGCTCATCAATTTTCCCAATTTGTAATTTGGTATAGAGACCTTCTGTCCCTTACCAACAAGTGTGACCCCCAGATAAATATTCTGAAACCCTGTTATAGACCTAGTTCCCAAAATTTGGCCCTACTTTGCTGCAACCACCTTACCCAGAGATCAAATGTTTAGATGTTCACATCCCACCCAATCCAAGCCCTTTCTCTCTGAATATTCTCCGAAATGTTTCACCCCATAAGAATAACTTAGTTCCTGACCAGTATAGACTTCATTCAGGATTACTCACCCTTTATTTTCCCCCCACTTCCAACTATATAAGGCCTTTAGATAGCCCCAATAAAGATATCATTGAATAGAACATAAAAACCAACTCAAAATTCTTAGATTAATTGCAGAGCTCAGATATAGAAGATCTGTTGTGAAAGGAGATAATAGTCCTGCTGTGTTCCCCCAGTTGCTGCTCAGCTACTCCAACCTTACCCTTAGAACCCTTGATTACCACAGATAGAAAGCTTGAGCATCTTCAGGCCATCTCAGTAGCACTGTCAACCAATGTATGGGCCTTCCTCAATAAAATATTGCACTTCTTTTTTCAGTTTCATCATCTTTTACTTTTACTTAGTTTTGGTACAAATATTTGCTTATTTTAAAGTATATGACATAGCTATAATAGATGAAAATAGTTGTTTTTGTGTAGATTTTGACTTTTGCCCTTTACGCAGCCTTGTTGCTTCTAATTGTCCCTCTTTTTTATTGCAGATTTAAGATTCTATGGCCTTTTTAAGACTATAAATGGTTTTTAAATTTTAATTTTTTGGATTTTTCTGGTTTTTTTTGGAGTTCAAAAAACTAAAATTTTAAACCCTGTTTTTCATAGTTGCAATGCGTAAATTTAAATGATGTTTTTACTATAAAATCAAGGTAGCCAAATTTTGAGATGTCGTATTTCAAGATAGCATTTTTTTGAGATGCAATTTTTGAAATGGAATTCCCTACCAGAGGGGTGGTGCCCTGTACCCCAGTGGTTGTTGAACGTTTGATAAAAGGAAGCCGGGTGAGAAAATCAATTAATAGGTTTTTTTCAGGGGGCATGTAGTACCCATACAACATTGCCAATGCAAAGGAGTCATACAGGACGTGCTTGACTGTCCTATACCCCCACAGTGTCTTCTGGCATTTGAGTGCTAAGCGGCATATGTCTATTTGAATAGATACATCCTCCAAGTTTTTGATGTTGGTTTTTAATATGCAGTGTAGGAGGATTCCCAGGTATACCGCAGTGTGAATTCTTGCAAGGTGTATTTTTCAGAGAATATGAACAATTTTTTGAATACTTGAACTAATCTATTGATATAGGAAGTTTGATTGAATTTGAAGAGGGTTCCAGGGGGTGCCTGACTTGTATCAGCCCTATGCCTCTGCAAACAAAATAAATAAAGGTTTAAATGTGTTCACAAGGACTGCATCCCCGACTTTGTTTGACAACGCCTTGAATACTTTATTAAAACTTTTAGTTTTTAAATATTCAGTTCCTATTTTAAATTCAGTTTTTATTAAGTTTTTTCATATTTGTTGATGTTTGAAAATGGGAATTGTTGAATGCTTTCATAGATATATTCATCAAAGTTTAGCTTGATATTCCCGTGAATTTCATTCATTTCTTTAAAGTTGATATTGGATCCTATTTTGTATGCTTCCCTTAACCACGGCAAGTACCCTGTGGGTGGTAAATATTCCATATCTTTAGCTTCAATTGTTGAAAACTTATTCATATTCTGTTGAATTATTTTATTTATTTGGCTTTTATTTATTTGTTTTACAGGGGCTACCAGTGACTGGTAACCCCCGTAGAACCAACTTGGCATAAAAGTAGCCACTTCTGCAACCTTTTCCCATTCCTAGTGATAACTAAAATAAATATAAGTAAAACATAAAAAGACTTTTTTATGTTTCCCCTGAGGCCCATCAGCCACAGGTGCCACCTCAGCAAACTTCATGAGTGTTAGCTGCTCTTCATTAATTTTCCTAGGCTTAATTTTCCTTATATTTCTTGCAACTTGTGTTTCTTCTTGGTTTTCATTTGATAAATTTTTTGTATTTCTTGAAGCGCTCCTGCTTCTTGACTGAGTTTTGTTTTTGTCTGTTTTCATTTGGTTGGTTTCCTCTTCATTTGTGTTTATTTAATGTGGGATTTCATTTCCTTCAATTAGTTTGATTTTTGAGTATTTTTTCTATTGGTTTTTGCAAATTTCCACAAGGTGTAACTTTCACTTTTGAAATCTAACTGCTTGAGTATTTCCTTTTGAAGATTTAAAATTATTTCTTTGTGTTCTTTGTTGACCATTGGCCCAGGCTATTTTTTGCAGTTTCATTTTGCTGGACCAAGGCTCTTTCCTCATTTCCCAGTTGATTTACCACAATTTCCCTTATGTTTTATTCAAGATCAACAACCTTTTGGAGGGCTGATTCTAATTCATTTATTAAGTTATAAATATTTGACATTTTGTTTGAATTACATCAACAAACTGGTTTTTGTAGTACTACCTTCAATGTGTGAATATTTTTCATCATCATTACTAAATTAAGGACCATAAATGTAAGTATTGCATTAGAATATAGCAATTAGACGCTAACTCTTGATATTTTGATATTATGTGCACAACTCAATGCATTTTGTTTTATAAAATCCATTGAAAACTTGGCCTTTTCCATTATAATTTAATGAAATGGACTGTGTTTATATTAGAGAGCCATTAACACTTTGTAAAAATATTGATACATAGTGCATTTTACAGCCTATATGTTTACCTATTGGTAATAATTCTATAAACTTTTTAGTTAGATTTTGTGAGGTAATAATAATGTAATGTGTTAATAAATTACTGTTTATTAACACATTACATTATTATTACCTCGCAAAATCCAACTAAAAAGTTTACAGAATTATTACCAATAGGTAAATATATAGGCTGTAAAATGCACTATGTATCAATATTTGTACTAAGCCTTTATGGATCTCTAATATAAACACAGTCCATTTCATTAAATTATAAATGGAAAAGGCCAAGTTTACAATGGATTTTATTAAACAAAATGCATTGAGTTGTGCACATAATATCAAAATATCAAGAGTTGACGTCTAATTGCTATCTTATAATGCAATATTTACTGTAAATTCAGAACCTGAACGTAAAAATGCGGGATTGTCAAATCCTTAGTCCAAAATTTGAATCACTTTTGCGGGATGGCCCTTTTTAATTAAATTGAATAATTTGTATTTTTATTTGAATATTTGAAAATGCAGGAACTCATAGACACTTTAAAAAGTTCAAGTCAAGCTGCATATTTCCTATGGACAAAATGAATTAACTGGAATCAGATTTTAAGCATTCAAATCCAACAGCCATTTTCATTAAGTTTACTATGTTTTTTGAAATTGCGGGATTGTCAAATCCAAGAACCAAACTTCAAATCACTTTTGAATGGCACTAGGAAACATAGATATTAATTGCAGGAACTGGAATCCAAATTTAATGAACAGTAAGCACACTAGGAAACACCAACCTAAATAAAGAAGCTCCACTCTGGATAAAATCAAAAGAAAAATTCAATCTCAACAACCATGTTTAGACATAAAAAGTGATTAAACTTTAAAATCATCCAAAACTGAAAATTATACAATATTATTCACTTCAAATCACGGATATAGAAATTCTGTTACTATTCAAGGCTAACTCAAGAGAAAATATCTACTCACAACTAAACCAAATAATCCAAATAAATACATACTTAATCTAATTTTTTTAATTTTTTATGGACCGTCAGTTGCATTCCCAACCAGCTCCTGACCCAGCCTGTGGGGCAGCCTGTCCACAAGGGCGTGCCAGAGGGTCCAAGAAAAGACCCAGAACCCAACTCAAGGGGAGTAATGCTGACACACAGGCCTCCCAAGATGTCAGCGCCAGCCAACCACCTCCTGCATCCCAATCCCAATCAACCAGCCTGAATCCCAGACAGAAGCCACTCTCAAGGCCTGCCACAAAAGCCTCTTACACCAGGGTCATTGGGCTCACTGAGGTTACTTACACCTCCACCGTTTACCCAGTTGTCACCCAGCCCCGCACTCTTGACCCAAGAGTTGCCACTTCCTGCCCCTGCGTCTTTGACACCTTCTATGAGCCATTGGCCACCACTGTTGAGCCATCTGCCCCTATTGTGTATTCAACCATTGACAGCGCCACTGCAAGCAAACGTGATCCCACCTTCTACACAAAGGTTCCTGTCCCCTGTGTTGAGCCTGGTAGCCAGGATGCTGTGGTACCTGCCAAGGGCCAGCGTTGGTTGACAGATAGTGAGCGTGAAGCTCTCCTCAACTGCTTGAACAGGGGAATGGCAGTTTGAGATATTGCGTCCCAATTTGGTGTCATGGCCAGATACATTGCCAACATTAACAACAAGTATGGCAATACTGGGCAAATTGCCAAATCCACCAAGGCAAAAAGACAGCCCAAACTCTTTCAGCCTATTCACATTGACACAATCAAGCAGTGGGTAGCCAAGGATTGCCACCTGGACACACTTGCTGTCCAATCAACGCTTGCAACAGAGTTTGGGCTTTCTGTTTCCAAAACCCTTGTCTACAAAACTATGGTTGATTTGGGCTTCTCCTGGAAGGTGCTTGTAGTTTCTCTGTACAATAGGAACAGTGAAAAGACCATTGAGGATTGACGCATTTATGCCAAGACATATCTGGCACTAAAAGAGACTGGGAATGTCCAGTTCTTCCATATTGACAAATAATTGTTTTCCTCCTCACTCAGGTCTAGGCATGGGTGGATCAAGAAGGGGTCCAAGGACGGCGTAGCCTATTGTGCAACTGTCTGTTCCCAGACCTATTCTTGGTTGCGCTTCTTGGTACTTGCAGGTTGGATCAATATCAGATGATCAAGGGTTCCCATAATAGTGGGATATTTCTTGATTTTCTCCAAGCAGTCAAGGAGTTCCTTTGGATAAATTACAGCGGCACAACCAACATTGTTGTGCTTGATAATGTTGGGCTCCACAAAGTGGATCTGGTTGTATCCAAGGTCCTGCCAATTGATAAAATAGCCATTCAGCCAGCCACTGCCTGGCTGACTGCCCAATGAGACTCCTCTTCCTTCCGCCCCATTCTCCATTTCTGAACCCAATCAAGGATGTGTTTGGTTGGATCAAGAATAAGGTGAAGAAAGGCCTCCCTCAGGACACCAAGAATCTCTTCAACATTCTTGAGGTCAGTCAATTTGCAATGCCACCCAATGTGGTGGCAGCTTTCTATGAGCACTTGTAATCCTTCCTTCCTAAAGCCCTGGCCTCTGAGCCAATCAGATAAATGGGCACTTTGGGTTTTATTTGTTTTTATTTTATTTAGTTTGTTTTTATTAGGACTCAATAATTATTATTTATATATAATGACATGAGGTTTAATTGTATTAAAGACATATAAGAGTATGTATAAAAGATAAGTAAAATTAATTATACTAGGTATGAGGAATATATTTTTTATTATAATGCACTGAACATTATATTGACTGTTGCACCAACAAATAAATAAATTAAAAAGATAGTAATAGATTAATTTTATTTAAATAATTGTGAATCCTTGATGGTACTTTGGCTTTTCTAAGCCACAAATTGGACCTTGCAGGTCATCATCTGATCATTGTTATTTCAGTGCCACTATAGCCACACAACACAGAAACCAATGATTTTCATGTATTGCTTACTAATTAGTACTTAGGATGCGGGTCAAGCATATTGAATATGTTTAACAAATCATATTACAAGGGAAAGGTAATTTGAGTTCTAAACAATCATTTGTTTAGAACAATAGAGGAGCAGGCCGCATGGTGCGGATAAATTCAATTCTTGATGATAATCTATGTGATAAATAAACCTGTATTCAACAAGCTACTAAATAAAAACATTTTTAACTTTTTTTTTATTATCTGACGTGGTCCCAACTTTAATTAATGGCTTGTAATATATTTAGGTATATTAATATTATAATTTACATACTAAAAGTTAAAATAAAAATTAAAAATATTAAAAGTAAAATTATAATTATAAATTTTAAAATTTAAATATTAAAGTTTAAATATGTGAAATTCAACCATTTTTATTAAAATGTGCTTTATTCAAAATCAAAATATTTGATATTAAAAATTTTAATATTGTAATATGTATTTAAATTTTAATATTAAATTTTAGATACTAAATATTTTTAATATTTAAATATTTAATATTAAAATTTTTATAGTAAAATGTTAATAGTACCTATTTCAGTATTAAAAATATTTAGTATTAAAATATAAAACATTAAAAAATTAATTTGCAAGGGGAAAATATTTATTGGGGGGATGTTAATTGCAAAGGGAATGTGATTATTCCGAGGAATTATACCCCAAATTTAAATTTTTGGCTAAAGTGTCTAATTGGATCCACATACTCTTTTGTACATGGTGGACAACCCTGGATGCAATTGCTAGAGGGGTGGTGCCCTGTACCCCGGTGGTTGTTGATTGTTTGATAAAAGGAAGGCGGGTGAGTGAATTGATCAATAGGTTTTTTTCAGGGGGCACGTAGTACCCGTATAATGTTGCCAATGCAAATGAGTCATACAGGACGTGCTCAACTGTTCTATATCCCTGTGGTGTCTTCTGGCGGTCAAGGGCTACACGGCAAATATCCATTTGAATAGGTATATCCTCCAACTTTTTGACGTTGGTTTTTAATATGCAGTGAAGGAGGATTACCAGGTATACCACAACGTGGATTCTTTGCAAGATATACTTTTCTGAGAACATGCATAATTTTTTGAATGTTTGAACTAACCTATTGATATAGGATGTTTGGTTGAACTTGAAGAGGGTTCCAGGGGGCGCCTGACTTGTATCAGCCCCAGGCCTCAGCAAACAAAATAAACAAAGGTTTAAAATTATTCACAAGGACTGCATCCCTGACTTTATTTGGCAGTGTCTTAAATACTTCATTAAAAATTGCAGTTTTCAAATATTCAGTTCCAATTTGAAAGTTTTTTTTTTAAGTTCTTTTCATATTTTTGATGTTTGTGAAGGGAAATCTTTGAATGCCTTTGGTTACATATTCATCAAAGTTTAGTTTGATATCCTCACAAATTTCATTCATTTATTTGAAGTTGATACTTGATCCTATTTCATATGCTTCCCTCAACCACGGCAAGCACCCCACAGGTGGTAAATATTCCCTATTTTTAGCTTCAATACTTGAAAAATTATTCATATTCTGTTGAATTATTTTATTTATTTGGTTTTTATTTATTTGTTTTACAGGAGCTACCAGTGACTGGTAACCCCCGTAAACCCAACTCAGCATATAAGCTGCCACTTCCGCAACCTCATCCCCATTCCTGGTGATGACTAAAATAAATATAAGTAAAACATAAAAAGACTTACTAATTGTTTCCCCTGTGGCCCCCTCAGCCACAGGCGCTACTTCGGCAAACTTCATGAGCGTTGGCTGCTCTTCATTAATTTTTCCTAGGCTTAATTTTTTCTTATTTTTCTTGCAACTTGTGCTTCCTCTTAATTTTTCATTTGATAAAGTTTCTGTATTTTGTGAAGCGCTCCTGCTTCTTGCTTATTTTTCATTTTTGTCTGTTTCTATTTGATTATTTTCCTCTTCATTGTTGTTAATTTCCTTTGGAACTTCATTTCCTTTGATTGGTTTGATCTTCTTATTATTTTCTTTGGCCCCCTGCCAGAACTCCCATAAATTGTAGGACACATTGTTGAACTTCAGACTTGATAGAACTGTTCCCTGGAGATTTAATAATGCTTCTTTATTCTTTTTGTCTATAATATTTCCTAGTTTATTCATAGCATCTTCTTTTGACTGGATTAGTGGCTGGCCCTTGTTATCCAGCTTTCCTGTCACTATTTCCCTGATATTATTTTTTAATTTCAACAACCTTTTGCAGGTGTACTTCTAATATGTTTATCAAGTTATAGATAGTTGACATTTTGTTTGAATTTCATCAAAAAAACTGGTTTTTATAGTACTATCTTCAACGCATACATATTTTTCATCATCATTAATAAATTAAAGACAATAAACATAAATATTGCATTAGAATATTGCAATTAGACGTCAACTCTTGATATTTTGATATTATGTGCATAACTCAATGCATTTTGTTTTATAAAATCCATTGTAAACTTGGCCTTTTTCATTGTAATTTATTTAAATGGACTGCTTTTAAATTAGGGAGCCATTAACGCTTAGTACAAATATTGATACATAGTGCTTTTTACAGCCTGTATATTTACCTATTGGTAATAATTATATAAACTTTTTAGTTGGATTTTGCAAGATAATAATAATGTAATGTGTTAATAGAATACTGTTTATTTCATTAATTGGCTGATTTTCTTTGCTGTGGCAATTGTGCATTTTCTGATATTTCCACACTAGTATCCAATTGGTTGGCTTCACATCAAATCACACAGGCAATAGAAAAACAAGCTGCCACCCCAAGACTGGATGTGGTTGGGATAGCAACTTGTTTTCCTATTGCCTGTGCAATTGGATGTGAAGCCAACCAATTGGATACTAGTGTGGAAATATCAGAAAATGCACAATTGCCACAGCAAAGAAAATCAGCCAATTAATGTCAATAAACAGTAATCTATTAACACATTACATTATTATTACCTTGCAAAATACGACTGAAAAGTTTACAGAATTATTACCAATAGGTAAATATACAGGCTGTAAAATGCACTAATTTTCAATATTTGTACTAAGTGTTAATGGCTCTCTAATATAAACACAGTCCATTTTGATAAATTACAATAAAAAAAGGCCAAGTTTAAAATGAATTTTATTAATCAAAATGCATTGAGTTATGTACATAATTTCTAAATATCAAGAGTTGACGTCTAATTGCTATATTCTAATGCAATATTTACGTTTATTGTCTTTAATTTATTAATGATGATGAAAAATATGTACATGCTCATAATTTTAAGCTATTTGTAAAATGTACATCATTGCTTTAATTATGGAAAATGTTGATAATGTAAAAAGAAAGTATTATTAATTTTGAATTGAAAGAGAGATATCAATTTTAATAAGTTATCACAAAGAAAAGATTTATTTACTAATCAAAGGACGGGAAGGGGAGGGAATGGGCAGAATGAACATCACCTTCATCTGCGCCTGTGAGAAGGGTGGCATCAGAGATAGTGGGGAGGTGTCATGAATGACATTTAAATACTTGTATTGAAAACACAAGAGTTGAGCCCCAGCTCACAGAAGGCAGATCAAACCCTCCAGAACAGTCCAGGACCCGCCAATCTGTTGAGTCAAAGGCTCAAATTGGTAAATTACCCCGCGACCTGCCGGCCTACTACAGAGGATTCCCTGAATAGTTGCCAGTCTGCTGCCAAACTGGTGCTAATGATGACCCATACCAACAAAGGAAATGTAACCTGGCTAACAGAGGTTGGGGAAGGACCTACTGCCAACCTGCCAAGAGCCAATACTGGAGCTTCAGAATCAACGCTGGAAGCCCTGGAATCAAACCCTGATCCTCCAAAGACTACTTGAGTCATGCAGAGTGTACAGGAACCCGCCCACTTGCTGAATTGCATACCCGAGTTAACGAGTCACTCCAAGACCCGCCAGTCTCCCAAGGACAATTCCTCAAATGATCATCAGATTGATGCCAACCTTGAGCCACCAAAGACCCAAACCTATGCAGAGGTTGCAGCTTGCCTTAAAGAGGTTAAAAAACCCTATTTTTAACTCTGCCAATGACCACCAGCAACTGCCAGCCTTCCATCCAGAAGGGGTAGTACAATTGAACTACTCAGGTGACATAGTAAACAGTGGCAGCAGAAAAAAGCATTGTCACTTCTATTCACCAGAGCAGGCACTACCTGGATCTCCCGCCCTCAAGACTCTAAGCCAAGATTCATGCCCTGCCAGTGCCTTGTCTGCAAACCTGAACCCTACAAAAATCAAAGAAGCAAAGTCACATGGTATAAAAACCCTGGCGGTATGGTGAAGACCACATCATCATTTTTGATAATAAAGTTTTATGAACCTTTGGTTTAAAAATCTCACCCTATCTAGTCTTAGTGATCTTCCATCTTAATTCCGGTCAATTAGACTACCAGGCCGCCACCCCCCTCCCAAGACCAATCTGCCAAATTGCCCCAGGCATTATACTGTCCCCTTGGAGCCCCCTTTGGACCTGTGCGTTTTACTGAATACCCCTCAACCCGGCCTATTTGGAGTACAACTTGGAAACCATCCTCATTGCCAATCCTTTGGCAAGGACTAGAAGTACTGAGTACATAGGACACAAAGGAAAGAGGTTTGAGATACTGCCCTTATTGTTCAAAGACAAGTACAACTACCTACCAGCGTACTTTGTCACCATGACTCCGCCATTAACCCAAAGACCAGACTGCCCACTGGAACCTACCACCGCTGCCAAGACCACCTCTACCCAACTGTTTGGAGTACTCTGCATTACTTTGACAGGATTGGTGGATTCTGTGGTCCCCAACTCCAGACCCTGATCCTTACTCGGTCAATCTGTATCTTACATTATCAAGTTAGCACCCATTCTATGGTGGTCCTTACCCGCCAGCTTGGCCACTCCTCACCCTGAGCCGCCCAATGCCTCCACCTATGACTGGCTTCCTGACAGGAGGGAATGAGTGGTGGTTTGGGAGTCAGGGTTGGAAGGCAGGTGGCTTGATGGGGGGTTGGGAGGCAGGGTTTGTTGGCTGGGAAGGGGCAGCAAGAGTGGTTTGCTTCAATTACTCAAATTCTTCTTCCATCACATATACTGGCTTGACAAAACAGATAGACTGGCGTGGGGGGAGAAAGGGGTCCTTTCTGGACTTATCACTATCACTTGCATAGAAGATGATGAGATCAAATAAGTCCTGGACAGACGCGGAAGGGAAAAGCTCATACCCCTTATCAATCTGGGTGCATAGTTTGTTTTAGGTGGCAGGCTTCAAGCGCCTGAGGGTGTGTTGTGAATAACAGCATTCACCATGTTTTGATTTTGCCTTTGGTGGGCCATTTCAAAGACAAATCTCTTGCTTTTGCTTTCAACTCTCAAAATGAACTGGCTTCTGCTTCAGGAAATATGATTGTTTGGTTTCCTGACTCTGCGCAACCCACTCGCTCCACTCATGCTTATGGCGAGTGATCCTACCGTCCTGGTAGTGTTTTGTGATATTCTTAACCACTATATATTCCATTTACATATTCACCAATAAAATTAAGTTCTATTTACATTTTTGTCTTTGTGTCTTCTGTACTTCTGCGCCTCTCTCTAGCCATGCCTAGCAGAGATTATTCATCCAGGGCCGCAAGGTAAACACAATTGCCTTCCCTGTTATCTAACCAAGACTTAGTACAAATCCAATCCTAAGGTTAGGATTTCCTGTTGTGTGTCTGTGCCAAGCCTCAGAACACAACAAAAATGGTGCTCACTACAGGGGCTGTAAGCCCCTCAGTTATCCCTTTTGCATCTACATTTTCAGGTCCCTTGCCTCTGCCTATTTGGGAGTCAACCTTGCCTGAAATTACCAGCCCTCCTATTGAAGAAGACATCGCCAACCTGCCTATTGTCCCTAATGTACTGAACCTTGGGAATGGTCCCTGCCTAGTTGCTTGCCCTATGGGTACTCTGACTTGGAACAAGTCATGGCGGTAGCCCTTGGGATAGCTCGGGACGGGGCCATCCCTCACCTTTAGTTACAGTTTAGCCATGCCAAATATTATGAGTTAATTGTGGCCCCTCAGTTTCCACAACATCTCCTCTCAGCAACTGGTTCTGCTGATCATCTGCTGTCATCCTTTGTACAGCCTGCCTTGGCCCACCACCAGATGGTGTTGGGACTCCACGTTCAAGAAATCTTGTCTCTACAAGCAGCTGTTACCCATCATTGGGACCAGTTTGCCGCCTACCAACAATGGATTCATTCCCTGTTCTCCCTGATATCTGACAATCAGCGTGATTTACCACCTCTCAAACACGTTTAGTCAATTCCATTGAGCAAATGCGCCAGTCCATCCCTAAGTACGTTAGGGAGCAACTACATGAGTTTCACCAGTTAGAACAACCCTGGCAAACTCAAGTGGACTCCATCCTAAAAGCTTACCTTACCAACGTTGAACGCCTAGTGCAACAGCTCTATGTATTGAGTGCCTATTCCTTTGAGCAACTGCAACAGGTAGCAGACCTTGCCGCACAAGGTCTAAATGAACTCAGTGCGGAATTCAATCAAGAGAGAGCTACCACTGCTGCTGCTATAGCCAAACTTCAGAGTCAGGTGAATGAGCTGTCTACTCCCAAACCTGATTCCCCGCCTTCACCTCCTGCTGATGATCTGGTGGACAGAGAGCAGAGGATCTGAGAGGCCATCAGAGAATTACGCGCTTCCACTTGTAGCCAAGGACGTCCTACTGAAATGACTCAACCTGACCCCCAGGTTCTTGCGCTGACTGCTCAGGTTGCTGAACTACAACAAGAATTTGCTGCTTTGCGTGAGGTAGTGATGGCTGCTGCTACCCACTCAGGGTTAACAAGGAGGATGGCTGTTGTCCTGGTTTGGAAGGGGCTCCTCAAATCCACTGTGCCAGGGAGTTGATTGCCCTAGCTAATGAGGTGGACCATTTGAAACAAGACCAGACTGAGTTGGACAGAGACGTACAGGAAAGGAGTAAGCTGATCAATTCGGTAAACAACAGATTTGCCCCCTGCCTATTGGTGGGGCCATCCCTTACTTTGAGGCTGGCTGAGCTCTCCACTGTTGTCACTACCCAAGGACAACGCCTAGATGTTACCAAACAACAGACCACTCTGGCCAACACTATGGGTGCCAGAACTACTGAGACTCTGACTGCCCTTGAAGAAAGTGTTCAACAACTATGGGCTAGACAGCCCCCCTCCAAATCTGAAGCTGAGTTCTCCCCGCGCATAAATGTACTTGATAGCAGCAATGGTGGTCCAGCTCCCAAGGCACACTTCAAGCCTACTTTTAAGCAAGTCTTTGATCCCAAAATCTCAAAGATTGCAGCTTTCTTAACTATTTATGAGACTGCCATGAGACAAGCATCAGATGAGGTTAAGAAGGAACACATTCTGACCTGTTTACACCTGACTTGCCAAGAGGTGGTGGTGCCTGAGCTACCCACCATTGAGACTTGGGAAGACATGAAACAACTCCTGATTGACAATTTTGGTGGTGATCTTAGCCTGAAGGTGAAAAAGGATGCCTTCATGCACATATCTTTCAAGCCCAAAGAGACGTTAGCCAAATTTGCAGACAGATTTTACATGGAGGGACAACATTTAGTAACAAGCAGACAATTGACGGCAAATGAAGCGTATATGGCCTGCGCCCAAGCCCTCAAGGTGAATCAACTCCTATGCCTTCATTTCAAGGCCCACAAGGCTATGCTGTCCTCCATGAAAAGTATAAAGACACTTCTACAAGATATGCATCTTACCCATTCTGGGGCAGTTGTTTGGGAGAGTTGTGCCGCTTCCAACTCTGGCTCCTCTTCTTGTGGTCCTCTTATCCTGACCATGAACTCTCAAAATCCTCCTTGACGTCAGGGTTGCCACAACTGTGGTCAGATAGGCCACCACTCTTGCGTCTGCAACAATCTGCGGGTTGAAGGAGCCGATCCCAAGGATCAGTTGGGAAAAGAACAGTCAACCTAGAGGCGGAGACGCTCTTGGTTGACAATTCTTCCCAGTCTTTTCCTATCCTCCTCCTGTTCTATGACATTTCTGATAATTCTGATGTGGATGAATCTGATGTTGAAGACCCTGATGCATACAGGTATTCTGTTCTTGCTGTTCCTGAGACTATTGCAGTTCCCTACAATCTACAATCTGGGATTACTACAACTACCTCCAAACCCTTGTCTGAAGCCAAAGCAATAGTCTCCTGCCCCTATCTTACTCAGACAAACGGTCCTCTGTATTAGTGAAATCATCAGAGGAAGCTGCTGAAGTCACGGATGCTGTTTTCAAGAATGTATCTGTCTCACTCCCTCTCCAAACCGTATATAAGGAGTTCCTAGGACTAAGATGCATGATTGAGAAATGGGACAAGGAATTAGCTGAGGCGCAGGATATCTTGGCTGTTCTGCCACCCTTTGGACGCACCACCACCCGGGTAGAGATATCTATCCAAAAAGTAAAGATCAAAGCCGTCATAGACACTGGTTCTCCTGTCAACATTGTTTCTTCTAAACTGGTGAAGAAACTTAAGCTGGCCCCCTGATCTCAACTACCATCAATCCTATGGCACCGCTGGTCTCTCCATGACTTGTACCATTGGTGCGTACTCTGCCTTACCAATACAATTTGGTAAACTCCTGTTGGCTGTGCCGGCTGTTGTTCTAGAAAATGAGAGCTATGACCTTTTGGTTGGTACCCAGTTCCTTTGGGAATAAAATGGGATCATCAACCAAAAGGATGGTTATCTTTCTATCCTAGGGTACAAAGTCCCTCTGATCTTTGAGGAGCCAATCAAAGTTCCTGGTAAACGTTTGAAGACATGTACTCTGGAGTACCCCATTGGAGTTTTCATCCTAAAATACTAAACCCATTCCACCAACATGAAGTGTCCTCCCATGGCTTGTCTGGCAAATGAGGGAATCCCTCTCATGGCCACGTCTGCTATCACCATCCCCCAGGCTTTCAGGCTATCATAGACTCCCAGATATCATATGAACTACCTGAACAGGTTTTTTTAGAGCTGTACTCCCCTCCTTTTCTGGGGTGTAACAAGCCTTACCTTTGTCCTGGAATTCTGGACGTTTCCCACAAGGATCCTGTTCAATTACTAGTTGCCAACCTTACCGCGCTTCCTATGACTGTATCAAGAGGACAGGTCGTTGGTTATGGAAAGCTGTTAAATGCTCCTGACATCTTGTCTTTTCACCCTTTTGGAACGTTTCAAGACTTTAACCTACCCAAAGACGAGCCTCAAGTCCTATCTCTGTTCACGGCCCAAGACTTCCCTCAGTTGTCCCCGGTACAACAGAAGGAGGTACTTGATTTACTAGACCGATTCTCAGAAATCTTTGCTAAAGATAGCACTGATTATGGACTGGTCAAAGGTGTGATTCATCAGATTGACACAGGAGATGCTCCTCCTTTTGTGCCAAGCCATACTGCCGCAGCCAATGGAAGATATGCAGGTTTCTAAGGAGCTCAAACAACTGCTGGATGCTGGACTGCTAGCTCCCTCTCAGAGTCCCTGGGCTTCTCCTCTGCTCATCTTAAAGAAAAGGGATGGATGCCACTGGATTGTGATGGACTATTGGAGGTTGAATTCTCTAACCAAGAATGATTCCTATCCCTTACCCGTATTGATGACGCTCTTTGACACCTTGGAGGTTCTAAGTTTTTCTCTGCCATGGATTTGGCATCTGGTTACTGGCAAGTTGACCTCTCTCCTGAAGACCGTCAGAAGGCTGCACTCATCACATCAGAAGGATTGTTTGAACATACCTGCATGCTGCAAGGGCTCTGTAATGCCCCAGCAACTTTCCAGAGAGCCATGGACTCCATCCTGCGTGATTTGAAGTTGTCGTGTGTCTTAGTCTATCTAGATGATATAACAGTCTTCAGCGCAACTTTCAATGATCATCTAGCCCATCTTAAAGAGGTGTTCATAAAGATCCAAGAAGCTGGTCTCAAGTTAAAGCACTCTAAGTGTGCTTTCTTCAAAGAACGCCTTGAATTCCTGGGCCATGAAGTAACCCAAACGGGGATTTGTCCAATGGCCAAGAAGGTTGATGTCAGGAATGACAATTTGGATGCTCCTAAATATCAAAATCAGAACCAGAGTCAAACCCTGGACAAAACCCTTTGCAGACTGCCAGGCTCATAGTTGCTACCAGCCCGCCAGGACCCAAACCCTTAGCTGTCCTTCAGGATTCTGCAAGCAAACCGCCAGTGCAAGATGTCAAGAATTTCCCCGAGGTGCCAACGCCTGACACCGGCGGTTTGCCTGATGAAATAGACAAATCTCCCCCCGGGAATTATTCTGAACTCTCCCAAAGTCCCGAGGAAGGCACTGAACCCAAAGAGGCACCCAACATTCAAATCAATAAACAGAAGGATTTAAAGTCTTCTCACCCCAAAGCAGCCAGTGGCAGACCGCCAGTGCCGAGCGCCACACTGCCATCTGAGACACCCAATGCCAAACCGCCCAAGTCCAGAAAACCCAACCAAGAAGTGAAGCCTGGCAGTGAGGGATAAATACCTGCCAGGCCAAGACCAAAACCCCATTTTCATTCTTAAATAAAGGTTATGAGATATTGGTTTCCCCAATTCTTGCCGTATTTTATCCTTGTAATCTGCCAGTTTGCTCAAAGATCATCTGATCCACCCGCCAACCTGCCAGCTACATACTGCCCGCCAGGTGCTCCTTTTGTTCCCGTCCACTTCACAGAGTATCCCCTAAAGCCCAAGTACAGAGACTATACCACCAACAACCTACTATCCCGGGACCCCTTGGCCGGAATCACTGAGAGAACCAGATACAACCGAGAAGGCCCTTGGTACATTACCAAACCCAGCCTGTTCAGAGATAAATACAACTTCCTCCCTGCCTACCAAATAGACATGGAGCCACCTGTCACCCCCAAGCCAATGCCTGCCTCTGCTGCTGAACTCCCACTAGACCATACCAACAAGCTATTTGGAATTGTATATATAACTCTCATGGGAGTAATAGATACTATTGTTCCCGCCGCCAGTCCATGGTTGTGGTTGGGCAAGTCAATGTCCTACCTCATTAAGTTAGCACCAATCCTTTGGTGGGCCCTGCTCACCCAGTCTGCAACCCGCCAGTTCCCAGACGCTAGCAAGCCGGCCAGTCAGGGTTGGTTCCCTGACATTATGACAATCTATTTTAACACTGGTACCCTGAGCCCCAAGATGTTGATTATTCTTGGGGCATATTGTATGTTTTTTGTAATGATAATCACTTATTACACATTTATGATGACCAAGAACCTGATTGCTTCCATGTGGAAGAACACCAACGTGACCCCAGATGACCCCAAGAACTCTGACCCCACCGCCAAACCTGTCAAAGGATCCTCCTCTCAGGTCCAGAATGTGATAGTCAACCAATTCCTCACCAAAGTGGAGATGCCCCAGATGGGAAAACTCACTCTCAAAGAGGCCCGCCGTGCCATGCCAGTGCTCTGATTACACTTCCAAGCCAATGCCCTGTCCTATTCCAGTGACACTGAAAAGGTACTGGGAGTAGCTGCCATGCTATCAGGAGATGCCCTTGACTGGTTTGACAAAGCCACCGCCAAAGACGTGGAATTTCGCCTAGACTATGCCAAGTTTGAAGCCAAACTGATGGCCACAGGGGAAGACTGCAACACCAGATACTACGCCCTGAACTCCTTGTTGGAAATCTGACAGGGTGCCCGTCCTATCCAAGCTTTCATTGATGAATTCCTCAAGCTAAAGACTTGCACCTAACTGGAAGATGAACTGGCAGCCATCATCTTCCAAAAGGGAGTCAACCTAGCAATGAAGGACTTGTTGAAGCACCATCTGCCCACCCTCAGCCTGGATGATCTGGTTTCCCTGTGCAAGGGCCTTAGCATGAACCAAGAGAATACTGGCCCCTCCCAGACCCGCCAAACCCGAGCACCAACCCCCAACAGAACAGGAATGACACCCAAAGAGCTCCAATGACACTATTGTGAAGGACTTTGTTTCCACTGCCACAAGGCAGGCCACTTGAACAGAGCCTGCCCTAAGAAGAACACCGCCCCAATCTCACTGGCGCAAATAAAAACTTCTTCCCAGTCCTACAAATTCATCCAAGTGACCATAGAACTATTGGGAAACAAGCGCCAGATTGAAGCTTTTATTGATACAGGAGCTGATGAAAGTTTCATTGACGCCGGCCTAGCAAAGGAACTAGGCATGACAGCTTCAGAGCGTAGCCTACAGGTGGTCATGGGAAACAGCTCCCTTGACACGGGCTATGAGTGTGAACAAGAACTCCTGTTGACAATTGGATATAATGTGTACCCGTTGTCCCTGATCCTCCTACCCAGACTGCCCCACCCCCTTATATTGGGCAACTCCTGGTTCAACAAGCATGGCCTGATCCTGAATTATTGCAAACAAACCGCCACGTTGGGCCAACCTTAATATTGCGACACTGTCCCCTTTTGCATGAGCCATGGCCAAACCCCTACCAACAAACTCTTAACCATAAAAAAAGAACCTAGTGTCGGAATACTACCTACGCCCCTACAGAAATGGGACCATGGGTTTAGTGAAGAGGCAGCCACCAAACTACCCAGTCATTCAATCTACAACCACGCCATAGACCTGCTGCCAGGGACCCAACTGCACCACAGCCCCATCTACAGCTGTAATCACCGCGAGCAAGTGGCCTTGAAAGCATACCTTGAGGATATGACAAACAAAGGGTTCATACGGGTGTCAAAGCCCCCTGCTTGTCGCCCATGCTGTTTGTAGGAAATAAAGACAGTAGGATGTGTCCTTGCGTAAATTACCAAAAGCTGAACAACATCACAGTGAAGAACCGCTATCCCATCCCCAATGCTGATGACCTCTGTGACGTACTGACTGGAGCCCAGGTGTACTCAAAAATTGACCTCTGAGATGTGTTCAACCAAATCCAAATCAAGGATGGAGACAAGTATAAGACTGCTTCTAAAACCCAATATGGGCTTTAAAAGTACCTGGTGATGCCCTTTGGCCTCTGCAACGCCCCCAGCAATTTCCAAAGGATGATCAACACCGTCCTAAGAGAATACCTTGACTGCTTCTGTGTGGCATATCTGGACAACATCCTCATCTACAGCAAGTCTCACAAGGAACACCTGTGCCACCTGGACCTCATATTAGAGAAACTCTCCCAAGCCAATTTACACACTAAGCTCAAGAAGTGTGAATTCTTTTGGTCTTAGGTTGAATTTCTTGGATACATAGTGAAGACTGGCGGTTTTGCCATGGCACAGGACAAAGTAGAAGCAATAATGTCTTGGCCGGTGCCTAAAAACAGAAAGGATGTGAGAAGTTTCTTGGGTCTGGCAAATTATCGCAGAGATTTCATCAAAAAAATTTCTCACATTACCCTCCCCCTGACCCGCCTTTGCTCTGACAAGGTTGCCTTTGCCTGGACTCCGGAGTGTACCGCCACTTTTGAAACCTTGAAACTCGCCTTCACCTCTGCCCCCGTCCTGGCCATGCCAGATCCCTCCAAACCTTTCGTTCTGGAAACCAACGTGTCTGATTTTGCAGTGGAAGGGGTCCTTCTTCAGGAAGGAGGGGATAGTATGCTACACCCTGTAGCATATTACTCCAAGAAGATGCTGCCTGCCAAAGGAAACTACCCAATCTACAACAAGGAGATGCTTGCAATAATGAAGACCCTGAAACATTGGTGCCGGTACCTATGTGGCGCTGAATTCCCAGTAAAAGTTCTAACTGACCACAAGAACTTGGTTTACTTCTTTAAACCTAGACAGTTGAACCAGAGACAGACCAGATAGGCTCTAGAACTGGCCAACTACACCCTGATAATTGACTACAAACCCGGGAAAGTCAACATAGTACCTGACGCACTGAGCAGAAGAGCAGATATGATCCCCACCACAGCTGAGACCAAGGACCACAACACCCATGTACTCCTTGACCCCGCCAGCCTAGGCACCCAACTGATGTTCATGAAGATAATGGTCTGTAAGCCTGACATAATTGAGGCGCAGAAATTAGACAAGTATTCAGCGGAACTCATTGCCAACCTGACCTCTAACCAGATAGCCAACACTACAAGAAGGGATTCTCATTGAAAGGAACTACCCTGCTGTTACATAACCAGATCTACGTACCAGAAGGTGAAACAAGGACCAAAGTACTCATAGACTACCACAATTCAGAGATATCTGGCCACCCTGGCAGACTCAAGACAATCCAAGGAATCAAGAAGAATTATGCTTGGCCCCAACTGGACAAAGACGTGGCCGCCTACATTGAAGGCTGTGAGACATGTGGAAGAACCAAACCCCGTAGATCCAAACCTGAAGGCTTGCTAAGACCACTAGACATCCCAGCAGGACCCTGGCAGTCTGTTTCAATGGACTATATTGTGGAACTACCCCCCTCTAATTTGTTCAATGCAATCCTAGTCATGGTAGATAGATTCACAAAAATGTCCTATTTTGTCCCTACCACCACTCACTGCACTGCCACAGAAACAGCTAGACATTTCCACAACCGCATCCTAACCCAACACAGCACCCCAGCGGAAGTCATCACTGATAGAGGACCACAATTCACCTCCAACTACTGGGCTCAGGTGATGAAGGACTTGGGGGTAAAGCGCTGTGTATCAACCTCCTACCACCCACAGACCAACGGCCAGACTGAACAAGTGAACCAAATACTTGAACAGTACCTATAATACTATGCCAACGTCAACCAAGATAACTGGGCCAAGATGTTACCCATGGCACAGTACGCCTACAACAGCAAAGGCCATGCATCTACTGGAATGTCCCCTTTCAAAGCCAACTACGGGTTTGACCCCTCATGGGACCCTAGCATTGGAAACAAGGATACACCCGTCTGGATGCGCCTGGATTGAACAGATTCACGACACCCAAACTATATGCCTAGAAAACCTGAACTGAGCAGTACAGATATACAAGGCCTTTGCTGATCAAAAACGGACCCCTGGTAAACCCCTCCAAGTTGGAGACAAAGTCTATTTGGATTCCCGTAATGTTCCCCTGCATGTGCCTTGCAGAAAACTAGCTCACAGGAGAAGCAGACCACACAAGATCACCAAGCTCATTGGAGAAGTAGCCTTCAAGCTAGACCTACCCCCCACGTGGAAGATCCATAACGTTTTCCACCGTGCCCTGTTGTTAAAAAAAACAGAAACTCCCTACCCCACCAGAAGATTAAGTCAAGCCCCCTGCCAATCCAAAAGGATCACTCAATTGAGTACAAAGTTGAATACATCCAAGGCAACCAAGTCCACTACAAGACCCCCCAGTACTACGTCAAGTGGGCAGGCTACCCCCCCCAGAAGAAAGCACCTGGGAACCCTTGAGCAATCTAACTAATGCCAAACAGGCCATCCAACAATACCTTGAGAAGAAGGCCCTGAAAAGGGAAATTTTGGGGGAAGAAGGGGATGGTGTCAGTATGACAATTTGGATGCTCCTAGATCTCAAAATACAGAACCAGAGTCAAACCCTGGACAAAACCCTTTGCAGACCGCCAGGCTCATAGTTGCTACCAGCCCGCCAGGACCCAAACCCTTAGCTGTCCTTCAGGATTCTGCAAGCAAACTGCCAGTGCAAGATGCCAAGAATTTCCCCAAGGTGCCAACGCCTGACACCGGCGGTTTGCCTGATGAAATAGACAAATCTCCCCCCAGGAATTATTCTGAACTCTCCCAAAGTCCCGAGGAAGGCACTGAACCCAAAGAGGCACCCAACATTCAAATCAATAAACAGAAGGATTTAAAGTCTTCTCACCCCAAAGCGGCCAGTGGCAGACTGCCAGTGCCAAGCGCCACACTGCCATCTGAGACACCCGATGCCAAACCGCCCAAGTCCAGAAAACCCAACCAAGAAGTGAAGCCTGGCAGTGAGGGATAAATACCTGCCAGGCCAAGACCAAAACCCCATTGTCATTCTTAAATAAAGGTTATGAGATATTGGTTTCCCCAATTCTTGCCGTATTTTATCCTTGTAATCTGCCAGTTTGCTCAAAGATCATCTGATCCACCCGCTAACCTGCCAGCTACATACTGCCCGCCAGGTGCTCCTTTTGTTCCCGTCCACTTCACAGAGTATCCCCTAAAGCCCAAGTACAGATACTATACCGCCAACAACCTACTATCCCGGGACCCCTTGGCCGGAATCACTGAGAAAACCAGATACAACCGAGAAGGCCCTTGGTACATTACCAAACCCGGCCTGTTCAGAGATAAATACAACTTCCTCCCTGCCTACCAAATAGACATGGAGCCACCTGTCACCCCCAAGCCAATGTCTGCCTCTGCCGCTGAACTCTCACTATACTATACCAACAAGCTATTTGGAATTGTATATATAACTCTCACAGGAGTAATAAATACTATTGTTCCCGCCGCCAGTCCATGGTTGTGGTTGGGCAAGTCAATGTCCTACCTCATTAAGTTAGCACCAATCCTTTGGTGGGCCCTGCCCACCCAGTCTGCAACCTGCCAGTTCCCAGACGCTAGCAAGCCAGCCAGTCAGGGTTGGTTCCCTGACAGTTGAAGCCATTGGCAAAATGCTTCCGCCCACCAACCTCTGAGAAGTACTGTCTTTCTGGGCATGATGGGTTGCTATAGACAATTTATTCCTGATTTTGCTGATACTAGCAAACCCCTGGTCCAACTGTTGTGTAATGTTCCTTTTGAATGGACCGCCAGCCAACAGCAAGCCTTTGAGACTCTAAAGCAGAAACTCAAAGAAGCACCAGTTTTAGTGTACCCCAATTACAATAAGGAATCAATCTTGTACACTGATGCTAGTGACCTTGCCATTGGGGCTATCTTGGCTCAGCTTGACAATGAAGGTGTGGACCACCCTGTAGCCTATACTTCCCGTGTGCTGAATAAGCATGAGAAGAATTATAGTGTTACAGAGAAGGAATGCCTTGCTGTGCTGCATGCAGTCAAACAATTCTGCCACTACGTATATGGTACCCATTTCACTGTTGTCACTGACCACGCTTTGCTCAAATGGTTACAACAACTCAAGGAACCTGAAGGACGCTTAGACAGATGGGCCCTCTGCCTGCAAGGTTATGATTTCACTGTGCTCCATTGCCCAGTGATTCAACATCAGAACGCTGATGGGTTATCCCAAATGCCCATCCTTGCCCTACATCCTGCTGAGGCAGGCCGCCTGTTTGAGCTAATTGGTTACCCTTCTTCCTGGGAAAGTGAGACTGAAGAGGTTTGCCTTGCCCTGTCCAAATTGTCTGAAGATACCCTCATACGCAACAAACAACTCTTCAAGAAGGTGCGGGGTCAATACCTACCATATGTGCGCCCCAGTCTTTGCCTCTCCTTGGTGTCACAAGCTCATAAAGAAACTGGCCATGGAGGCATAGCCAAGACCTTTGACTGGCTTCAGAAGAATTACTTCTGGGAGAATCTTTGCCTGTTGATCCCAGATGTCATAGCTAGTTGCCATGACTGCCAACTCCAGAGGCCCCAAGCTGCTTCTCACAAGTTCAAATTAGTCCCCCCTCAACATGCCTTTCACACTGTCAGCATTGACACTGTAGGCCCTCCCCCCCCGCTCACGTTCCAGATGCCGCTTTATCTTGATTGCTGTCAACCACTTCAGCAAATGGGTAAAAGCTCGCCCTACTAAGGACATCACTGCTAAGACAACTGTTGCCTTCCTGCTGCAAGACGTTTTTCTACCACCATGGCTGCCCTCAAGTGTTGTTGTCAGAAAATGGGACTAACTTCAATGCCAAACTTGTAACCTCTGTTGTTGAAGCTCTAGGAACTCACCAGTCTTTCTCTGCCCCCTATAATCCTTCCACTAATGGGGCTGTTGAGCGTGCCAACTCGACACTAGTTTCTATCATGAGGAAACTCACCTACTCTGACGCTGCCAATTGGAATCTATACTTACCTGCTGCACTCTTTGCCTACCGTCTGAGCAAGCATTGGGTCACAGGATACTCCCCCTTTGCCATGTTGTATGGGCGTGAAGCCACCACTCCGTCACTCTTGGGGGTTCCCCTACTCTCCTCTGATAAGGCCATGAACCCTGACAACCACATCAAAGACTTAGTCAACCACATCATTGATATACAGGCCACTGCCTACACTTCCGCATATAAGACTAAGATGCTCAAGCTCTCTCCTGACAACGCTGGGCGCTCCCCCTTGCCTGAGTTTGATGTTGGTGACCATGTCCTATACTATCAACACTGTGTGGGTGGGCTTGCGCACAAGCTAGACTCCCTGTGGATTGGTCCTTTAGAGGTGACTTTCAAACAAGGATCTGAGTACACTGTAAAGCTCCTCTCCAGTGGTTGCCCTTTTGCTTGCGTACACGCCAAGTTCCTCCGCAAGTATCACCCCCTAAGGCCAATCTAGAGGGGGGCAATGTTGTGAATAACAGCATTCACCATGTTTTGATTTTGTCTTTGGTGGGCCATTTTGAAGACAAATCTCTTGCTTTTGCTTTCAACTCTCAAAATGAACTGGCTTCCACTTCAGGAAATATGATTGTTTGGTTTCCTGACTCTGCGCAACTCACTTGCCCCACTCATGCTTGTGGCAAGTGATCCTACTGTCCTGGTAGTGTTTTGTGGTATTCTCAACCACTATAGATTCCATTTCCATATTCACCAATAAAATTAAGTTCTATTCACATTTTTGTCTTTGTGTCTTCTGTATTTCTGCGCCTCTCTCTAGCCACGCCTAGCAGAGATTATTCATCCAGGGTCACAAGGTAAACGCAATTGCCTT
Organism: Entomophthora muscae; assembly: GCA_014839935.2. Lineage (NCBI taxonomy): Eukaryota > Fungi > Entomophthoromycota > Entomophthoromycetes > Entomophthorales > Entomophthoraceae > Entomophthora > Entomophthora muscae. Next base: position 30,231 of record QTSX02000196.1, on the reverse strand, counting down.
CCCTGTCATCTAACCAGACTTAGTATGAATCCAATCCTAATGTTAGGATTTCCTGTTGTGTGTCTGTGCCAAGCCTAAGAACACAACAGGGTGGAACCAAAATTGTAGAGACATACATCTGCAAGATGCATGTTGGCGTAGTTGATGGGGTAGGACCAGCAGGTATGCCCCGCAGCCCTGATTTCTTGGGTAGCCCATTCCCGCTGCTCCATCTCCGCACTCAGTACAACTGTGTGCACAGTTTTTGTGTGACACACTCCTCCAGCATGGCCTTGAGCTCTGTCTGGTAGGCATACCCATCTGCTGTATTCAATATTGCTGAGTAATAATTGACGCCCAATGGGAAAACTACCAATAAAACCCCAACAAAATAATACAATATTGGGCCGCGCTTGTACACGTCAGATTAGATGCGCTTCTCTCCAAAGTCTTGGATACTGGCTGAGATCTTGGCATATGATAGGAAGATGACGTCATTACGGGCCCTCATTGCCCTCCCTTTAATAAAATTAATAATGGTTGAACTTTAGGGGTCAGTGTCCATCAAACTGGGGCCACTGAGAACTTGATTGGACAAGATTCTAGCAGCAACCACAACCCCGTGCATCCACAAATTCACTGGTCTTTTGTTGGTGAAGATGCCGTGGAGTCCCAACTGGAGATGTACCTGGACCAGGGGCATCTGCGGGTCACATTTCATAATGGCCATCATAAGGGGATGGGCTGTGTCACCTTCAGTCAAAGTACAGGCAGCAGTTGGGGTCTTCTTGGTAGGGGGCCACAGTTGGCGTGGGCTTGCAGGGTTGCAGCCACAGTGGACTTTGCAAACCCCATTGCGGCCGCAATTTCACCAATAGACATAAGCATCCCTCTTTTTTCAACCATTTCAAGAACAATCTCCAGAGTGATTAATTTTCTTCTGCATCTTGCAGGCTGATTGGCTGGAGGTGGGGTGTTTCTGCCTTGAGAACCAGACAGTGCCATCTGATTGGCTGTTTCTGGATTCTGGCTTCCATTGGTGGCCCCATGGCTCACTTGGTCAATTCCGGATGCCATTGCTGATAAGGGATTTGGGTTAGCAGCTGCCTGTGTGTGATGGGCAAACAGGGCCATTCTTGAGGACACAGGAGAAAGAACACACTCCTGGGTAGTGCTTGCAGAGGGGCCTGCAGGTTAGGAGTGGTCATAGAGGAAGGCTTCACTATTAGAAGACCCAGCGTAACCCTGCATGATTTTGTCAAGGCCAGGGAACAGCTTGTTGACTTGGTTGGTGTTGGAAGAATACATAGTAAGTTTTTATTAAAAAAACTTAAACTTAAAAAGAGGAGTGTATATTTTAGTCAATTTTTTTGTTAAATATGTTAATTTTGTGAATAGTAGGATCTAAATTTTAGCCCCACTAAAATGGAATAGGGTGATTTTTGAGAATGCCTATGATTCCTAAAAGAATTAGCACAAATCCACTCTAGATCCTTTGACATCTTTTTTGAGACACCCATAAATTATATTTATTTCAAATTCCTTGCATGATTTGAAACTTGGTTTCTGGATTTGACAATCCCGCAATTTCAGATTTATTAATTTTTACATTATGTCTATGATTTGTTTGAAATACAGGAAATCTCAAATCATACATTAGAATCCCACATTTCTGATTCATGTATCCCACATTTGTTTATTGTGTTTTGTCTTTTGTTAGTTGAGTTATCTGCTCAAGAGATTTGAAATTTGCCAATTTACAAAAACCAAAAAAAGTCAAATTAAATGGTTGCTTTTATTAAATATTTTAATTTTCACTCAGCTAAGTTGCCCGCAAAAGTGATTCAAATTTGGACCAAGGATTTGACAATCCCGCATTTTTACGTTTAGGTTCTGAATTTACAGTATCTATTTTCTATAAAGCTTTGAACCATTTATTTAATATTTTGTAGAAGTAAGTCTTTTTAATATAAAAATATCCAAGTCCCCATTTTTATGAAATGTAAGTGTCAGGATCTAATAGCTTTGAATATTATGACTTAATATAAATAATATGTAGGCCTATATCTTTTACTAAGTATAAAATTATATAATATAGCTTTAATAAGCAAGTAATGTACTTTATAGTACTTTAATGATAAGCTTCTTTAACATCTTATTATTTAAATAAGATCACTAAAAAACCAAAATACCTAAAATCATATTCCTGTATCTTGTAGAATAAACCCTTTATTTTGTTTATAGTGAAGTATTGTTATAGCTTTACATAAGCTTAAAATAAATAAAAAAAACTTGATAAAAAATTATATTTTATAAAGCAGATTTTTGTGTAGTTTCATATTTTATATTCAACTGAATACAATCAAATATAAGCTCTAGTGTAATTTTTCTTTCAAAACCAAAAAATCTTTTAAAAATCAAGTTTAAGCTTTTTTATTATCTAGCATATAATTATGTTGCAGAAATGAACTCCTGGGGTCTCTTTAGTCTAATAAAAGTTTTAAAGTTTATACAGTAGTTTTCATAGCTTTGACACTAAGAAAAATCAACTTGAATATAAATAAAACTTAAGTGAATCCAATTTTATTGTTAACCAGTATAAATTCATTGATTTTTAATTTTGTCTTCATATTGTAAGAGATAGGGACTAAAATAACTAAGTTTTGCTCTCATCCTGGGAAAACAAACCACCAGGATGCTATCCAGTGGATAACTGGGATATATGCTCAAAAGGGGGACCAGAGAGAGGAGGGAAAGGCAATCCGTAGAAAGAAGACATTAAGACTCATCAAGATCAATCCTGCCAGCAACCAAGGAGCACAACTATGAGAATTGGGGTCTTCTTGGGGAGGATCTGGTGCTGGAGAAGGCACAGGTACCGGCAAGGTAACTTTATCCAGGGAGGCTACCATAGGCGCAGGAGAAGATGTCAAAGGGAGATCTTCTGTGGTCAGTGCTTGTGCCAGGTTAGTTCTTTGCAGAAGAATTTTCTGGAGATTAGAAGGAAAATTTCTCACTCCACCCATCAGTAGCTGATTACTGGCTGCCACAGAGTAGGCTGAAGAGGAAAAGTTCTCCTAGAGAACTGGAGCGGTAATCTTTAGGAGCATTAGAGTTGGGAGTACAGTTAAAACCATGAATTTGAGAAGAGGGACCCACATATTTGAGTTTCTTGCCAAATCTCACCCAGGAAGGTAACCAGGGTATCAGGTTAAGCAAGGTGGAAAGACTGGAGCCAGAGGTGCCTTGTGCAAGTTTTAGAAACCAAGTTTCAAATTTAGAGACAAATAACAGTTATAGTAAACTTAAAACTCTTAAAATAAAGCAAGAGTGGGTTCAAAGTTGGAAGAAAGTTGGGAGAGATCTGGGTAAGCTTTAAAACAGATTTTATACTAAATTTTGATTTTAATTGTAGTTATGAACCCAAATTTAAAGAGCAGGTCAGGTAAAACATCACTGTAAACACTAAAACTTATAGGGGCACCAGCAAGGGTAAAGAAAGCCAGGGGAGTGGGCTTCAGGGGGGATTTTTTAAAAGGGTTTCCAAAAGCAAGGGTTTTAAAAGAGAATGACTACAAGAGAATCCTGGAGTTAAGCTTAATTAAATTTGAGAATGAGCAAGCAAGGAACTAAAAGTCCCCCTTGCAAATTTAAAGGTCAGAGATAGAATCTGATGGGCCACAGGGAGGTGTGACACAATTCAATTGGCCACAAGAGAATTTTTGCATCCCTGAAACCTGGAGACTGGAAGGTTTTAGAGTAAATTCTAGTTGGACTTCTGATTGGACAATTTCTATATGATACTTCTGAGGCTCATTATTTACAGGTAAAATTGGGGTTTTCAACACTAATGTGTTGGCTTTTGATTGGTTATCTCTTATGGTCTTCAAAAGTGGGCAATACCAGGTCAGTAAATAGTCCAAATTAATTGGTGTTTTGTCTCATGAAGGGCCAATGGAAGCAGGGGGATCCATGAGATATGCTAATACAAATCTTTCATCTAAACTATGAGCTAAGTTTTCTAAAGAATTGAGGGGTTTGGTTGGGTTTTGGGAGGTTTTCTTAGTGCAGCAAGGAAAGATTTTCCTACCCAGAGCCAAAAGGGGGATTGTCTTTACACAGATGAGTTAATTTTGCTTAGCGCCAAAGCCCAGAAAACTACTATATCTTTATATTAAAAACTGTATGCTTTTTGGCTTCAGATGTGACATCTGGAAATCAGTTTTTGAACTTTAAGCTTTGATATTTTCAATTTTTGCACCCACAAGTGTTTTGATTTTTCACTTTTAGGGGCCCCATTTTTGTTTCCTGCACTCTTAACCTAAGGGAAAATTGATCTAATATTCACTGGATTAAATAAACTTAACATTAAATTTTATTAAAATATATATTCCTCTTAATCAGTTTAGTTTTTTTAATAAAAGCTATTATTTCTTTATTTCCAGGAGTGTCATTTTTCCCTTATTAAATCAAAATTTTGGAAAAGGATTCAAACCTTGTTTAACTTGGACTGTAGGCCACAAGCCCTAAGAACCTGGTGCCCAACAGTCCACTTTATTAGGATTGAATCCTCTTTAATTCAATTTTTTGAAGCTCACAGCTGCAAAGAACCCCCATAAATACCCCAGAGATTGCCCTGAAAAAGCCCTGCAGCTACTGGCCCAATAAAGAGAAAGAGGCCCTAGCTATTGGCCTAATGAGCCTCACAACAACCCAAGCAGCCAATTAAACTTCTTTCAAGAGAGGGAGTACTAGTGTCTAAACCGCAGGCTCAACCCGCCAACAAGGTTCCAACCAAGTGGGTTTGTGACCCGCAATCTGATTACCTGGTCACTCAAAGCCAGACTAGGAAGTCAACTTGGATTACCAAATCCATCAACATGAACAGATAATGATCCTTCATGGTGGATACCTCAATTTGGTGCTTGACTCATTAGCAGGATCAAGCCACCCCCTCTTTCATCCAGCCGTGTGATCACCAATCATGTTCCTGCTATCCATTGATTCACAATAGCTATATGATCACTATCTCACAATAAAGATTATTATCTATCTTCCTAATATTTTCCCCATGTAACTCTGCTAAAACAGCACAGTTACGACATTGGTAGCACAGGTAGGCTTTCCATCCTACCTTATCTTGAAAAATTCCACCTGTTGCCCGCACATGCAGCAGCCAACAAATCCTTGACAGAATTATGTCTGGCCTCCCGCCCAACTGGACGCCGTATACTCCTGGTACCAAGATACCTGATGGCTTTGTCCTCTACCAAAACACGGTGATCCCGCTACCCGCCTTCAACGCCCTGTCTGCCCAAGGGTTCTTTCAGGCGTCCTCCTTGGTGCCACAACCAGCTGACAAAACCACCATGCCTGCCTATGTTGCACAAAGACTTTGTAGCGCCGCCTTGGAGCCCTTTGCAGGGGCCAACAACAACAATGCTGCCGCATGGATCCAGTCCGCCCAAAGCAAGCTGGCTCAGATGGAACGCCCACAGCAATTTTGGATTGCAGAGATTTCCATTTGTCTGACCCATGACACTGGCACCTGGTGTGACAAGTGGCACAAAGAGCACACTGACAAGAACTTGGACACCTTTAAACAGGACTTCTTGGCAAGATTTATGCTTAAGGATACGGCACTCATGATCATACGCCAAGTAAAGAACCTAACCCAGACAGGCATTGTGAAGGAACTTACCTGCGCCTACAAGGAACTCTGTCTCTGTGTCCCATCTGATATGGCCTTTGACACCCCAGCCACACACCTCATGTACTACAACACTCTCAAGTTGCACGTGATGAGACATGTGAACCTGGACCAGGTTACCAACCTGCAAAGCCTGTATTGTGAAGCAGAAAAAGCGGAACAAATGTCCAACGCTCTACACAAGGCACAGACTGGGAAACAAGAAAGACCCAAGGACTCACATTCAAGCAGGCGCTCCTCTCAACCACCTCCTGGAGACAACAGTAACAACAAAAACCACAAGCCCACGGGCTTGAATGGAAATAGAAATGAGAATAACGGCCAATCAAATTGTACCCATTTCTGTGTCACCACCACCCAAGGCAACCAAGATGAGGGGAAAGCCTGGGAGAGCACTAAGCAAGCCAAGCTCTCTCCACGCAACTCCTGACTTGCCCAACAATAAATACCAACCCAAGGACGTGGACCAATGCCCAATGATCCAAGTACCCTCGGAAGACCCAGTACTATACACCATTGCCAGACATCCCAATAAATTGATGTCTTACCCTTTCTGCTTTTGCAGTTACACAGGCTCAGCACTCTTGGACTTGGGCGCATATTAAACTTTAGTCAACAGCAGCTTTGTAAATAAATTCAAGCTGGCCACTAATCCTTTGCAGATTAAAAATGTGGTCCTGGCTGATGAACATCATGTTGCCATGACAAAAGAAACTGCTCCCTTCTCTGTCATGCTTGAGAACCTCCACTCCACCATCCAAGGTCCCATCATTGACTTTCCTAAGTTTGACATTGTACTGGGACTAGACTGGTTACAGAGAAACAACCCTCACGTGGACTGGGCAACCTCAGTGCTGACCATCAAGCGTGAAGGTGTCAACCACCAAATCTACCCAGACTCTGTAGACCAACTCCTACAAGACCACGTCTTTGTACCATCATGGAGACTTTGGACAAGAAGGAAAACCTGAAAGCAATTGACTGGGACTCCTGCCAGTACAAAATCATACACTTCAAGGATCACCAGGATACCTCCACACTGCAAGATTGCAATATTGTGGCCCGGCACCCAGAAATCTTCAAGGAAGTGTTACCTGGGCTACCCCCTGAGAAACACATCCAACACTCTATCCAACTCAAGGGGGCCATACCCAAGGCACGCCCCATTTACAGGCTGACCTTAAACAAGGACAACGCCCTGCACGCCTATCTCAAGGAGGCACTGGAAAAAGGACTTATTTGCCCCTCACAGTCTCCCTTTGGGGCCGCCATATTCTTTGTTGCTAAAAAGGACGGTACCTTACGCCTGGTCACAGACTACTGCGCCTTGAACAAAGTCACATTAAGAATCACTACCCATTACCACTGATTGACAATCTCTTTGAAGCCTTGGGAGGAGCCTCCATCTTCTCCAAATTTTGATCTAACTGCAGACTACAACCAGATTTGCATCAAGGAGGAAGACATCCCCAGACAGCCTTCCACACTAAGTATGGTTCCTACAAATGTGTGGTACTCAACTTTGGCATGAACAATGCCCTGTCCACCTTTGTAACCTTCATGAACAAAGTGTTTGCGCCACACATAGGCAAACACGCCCTTGTGTACCTGGACAATATCATTGTCTACAGTCCCTTGGTAGAGCAGCATCACAAGGACCTGGAGGAAGTCTTTACAACCCTGGCACAACACAAACTGTTAGCCAAGACCTCCAAATGCCAGTTCTTCTAAGAGCAACTACTCTTCTTGGGACACATAGTCTCAAAAGACGGCATCAAACCTGACAGTCATAAGATACAAGCCATCTGCAAAATGCCACCTCCCAAGGACAAATCAGAACTCTGCACCTTCTTGGGAATGGTGGCCTATTTACAATGCTTCATACCCAACTGTGGCGTCTTGACTTCCCCCTTGTCCGCCATAACAGGCGCTAAGTCCAAGTTTGTATGGATCCCCCAACATGACCTCTGTTTTAGACATCTCAAGGAAAAGCTCATGACAGCACCCATCTTACAATACCCCAAACAAGACAGAGAATACCAGATAGAAACCAAAACTTCAGATGCATCCATTGGGGGAGTACTACAAATCAAGAATAGTGATGGTGACTTCCTGCCCGTAGCCTACAAATTGCACAAACTGACAGATGGCAAGTGTTGATACCCAATCCACAACAAAGAACTGTTGGCCATTGTACACTGCCTAGTCAAATGGCGCTGTTACCTGGAACGGCAGGAAGAATTCACAGCACTAACCAATCATAAGTTGCTCATCTATTTCAAGACACAAGAAAACCTGTCACACCGCCAAGCGCGGTGGATGGAAATCTTATAAAGGTTTAACATGCTCATCTAATATAAGCCTGGGGCCAAACTTGCCATGGCAGACGCCCTTTCCCACCTGTATGTCTGCGCTTCTAGGGGAGAGAATGGGCTTGACCCAGACTGGCCTCTCCTAGTGCTCCGTACAAAAGACAAAGGGTTCCCCGCAGGCACAACCAATATCACCAAAGAAACGGTCATTAAGAATGAACATCTCTTTGCTGACGTATACGGGACTCTTCACAGAAAAATGTTGGATGGCACAACCATTCTCTATATTCCCACACATCAACAAGTCAATACCATTCTTTGCTACCACAGAGATCTTGGACATACTAAGAGCCAAAATCTATACAAATTCCTAAAACATAAAGCCTGGTGGCCAACCCTATACCGCAATGTCCAGGAAGTGTTAGAACAGTGCGAGGTCTGCAAAAAGTTTGCCAAAAGCAAAACCCCACCTAAGTCTGTACTCCCCATTCAAACCCAACTACTTTTTAAGGTATGGGCTCTTGACATTGTGGGCCCCATGCCAGGAAAGCACAATGACAAAAAATACATCATCACAGCCATCAATTTTGCAACAAGGTGGCCAGTAGCCCAAGAGGTGAAAACACACACCAGTAATAACGTCCGACAATTCATTGGCAAGGAAATAATCAGCAGGTTTGGAAAGCCAGAACTTCTGATAACCAATGGGGGCAAAGAATTGACCTCCAAAAACACCAACATGTACCTTGCCAAAATGGGGTCAAACACACTGTCACAACACCATATCATCCACAGGCCAATAGACACGTAGAGCAGCTTAATGGTAGCCTCGTGCAAGCCCTAGTCAAACTCACCGCCAAGAGACCTGAAGACTGGTATAAGCAGCTACCAACTGCCTTACTTGTGTGCCAAACCCAAGTGAACATATCCACCAGGAAAAGCCCGTTTGAACTGGTATACGGCACACAGCCAAATATCATTCAAGCACTGACAGGGCCCAAACTGGAAATTCCAAGTCAAGTCCCCCTTGCTCAGATCCTCAAGTAATAGAGGCCAATAGTGAGCAAGCAGCCAAAGAAAAGGAACGCTTACAAAAGACTTTTGTTCCCATGCGCAATAGGCATGAAGTTGGGGACAAATTCTGGGTCATGAATGTTGACAAAAGTAAACTACAACCCAAGAAAGTAAGACCAGCAATCATTCTAAAGGTAAACAACAATAACACTTACCTTGTGCAAGGGCTCGGGAAACGCAAGCAAGACAAGACTTTACACCACAACCACCTATGACCCTGCAAAGCGAGACAGAAACAACGAGAAACTGCCCTACCTGCTATCAAACAACAACTGGTTCAGTATGGCGCCTGGGCTCCTGAAACCTCCCTGACAACCTGCCTCCAGAGGAGGCTGACTTTCAGCCGGGGGGGTCAAAACCGCAGGCTCAACCTGCCAGCAAGGTTCCAACCAAACAGGTTTGTGACCCGCAATCCATTACCCGGTCACTCAAAGCCAGACTAGGAAGTCAACTTGGATTACCAAATCCATCAACATGAACAGATGACAATCCTTCACAGTGGATACCTTGATTTGGCGCTTGACTCATTAGCAGGATCAAGCCACCCCCTCTTCCATCCAGCCGTGTGATCACCAATCATGTTCCTGCTATCCATTGATTCACAATAGCTATATAATCACTATCTCACAATAAAGATTATTATCTATATTCTAAATATTTTCCCCATGTAACTCTGCTAAAACAGCACAGTTACAATACTAGCTATCAGGCCACCCTCAATTATAATGCTCTGGAACAAAAACATCACACAACCCTTCTACTTAAACCAGCCAATGAAAGCCCACCATACTCTAGTGCTGTTTTGTTGCTCAAAAATCCAGGCAATCCCCTGCTTGATTCCCTGTTTCCCAATCCTTAGATGTCCAATTATTAAAATCAAAGTCTGGTAGAGGAGTACTATATGCATTATCAGGTCCTGTTTCAGGCTTTATTATCATTATAAAATAAAAAATTTATGAACCATTGATTCTCCCAATTGTTTCCATATTTTATTCTAGCTATCTGCCAGCTGAACAGAATTTCTTCTGGACCGTCAGCCCCTCTTCCTGTAGTTTTCCATCCACCCAGACTACCTTAAAAACCTTTACACTTCACAGAGTATCTGTTAAAACCCAAACACCAGTTGTACACCTACAAAAAAATACCATAAAATGATATCTTGGCCCATAATAAAGGGGTTAACAAGTAGGTTATAAATAGTCCTCAGTTTACCACTAAGTCCCAACTGCTTAAAGATAAATATAACTTCCTTTCTGCTTATCAACTAGATATAGAACCTCCACTTACATCAAAACCTATGCTCATTTCTGCAGCTTATCTTCTCATAGACAACATCAACAAGTCATTTGGAATAGTTTAGAGTACCCTTTCAAGGATAATAGACATTATAGTTCCTGCTTCTGGATCCTAGTCCTGGTTTATAATATTAATGCTGTGCCTCTTCAAGTTAGCGTCAATAATATCCTTGATTCTGACAGGCTGGCTGCCAAGGGTTAGTTTACTGATAACACCATACTAATTTCCTTGGATCTTCTCCATGACCATTTCTTCAGCTTCATTTATTGGCTTGGTAATATGTGTAAATTTACATTGGCTGAGATCCAGATATGAAGTAAATCATTGAGCAACTTGATGTATGCATAGTCATTGATGTAATCTGTTGAGGTTTGATAAAGCATTCCCCTTTGGGAAAATTCTAGGAGTGCACCAAAAATAGTACCATTTTTGATTCTTTTTACACTCAGGAGTGTTATTTATTCTTGATATTCCACAATATTAAATATATGGTGCTAATTTTTAATAAGATATAAATATTTCATCATTATAGATACTGTATATATTTTGGGTTATTGTGGTGTTAACTTCTTGGTTGTGTGGTAAATTATTATCATGATTTCACTTGTCATCCTAGCAGTTGATTATAACTAGGACGCCAACAACAAGCCTGTTCATCCAGAGCTGTGTAGTTCATCTAGTAGCAAAGATGCCATGGAGCCCAATTATTAGCCTGAATTCAGTCATTTAGAGTTACAAGTATTGTTAAAGAAGGGAAAGCAAGATGGGATAAGCATTCTTGAGTTAGAGCCTAGACAGCACCTTCTGGTTTTTACCAATCCCTGTGTTATCTCTTTATGATAGACCAAAATACTCTCTGAGTGTTGCATTGGAGGATTTAATATGTGTTTTAATTTCTACAAAGATCATTTTCTAATATTCAGATTTATTATCTCTCTAAACTTTCACTAGTCAGAAGTTATTGCTTTGGAGGAAAATCAGCTATAATGCTACTCAGACTGGGTTCATATGTATAAGATTTTCCTAGATTACTCCAGAGCTTTTAAATTAAGGTGGATGTTTCAAGAAATCATTCTTAGGTGGCCAACTCATCAGAAGTGAGGATGAGGCAGGCCAGGTGGGAAGAGCCCATCAGAGAATTGGTGCTACCTTGAAACCTAAGAGAGGGATTGACCCACCCAAGACCAGGGTCCATCAGCTAGAATTATAGTGTCAATTACCCCATATAGGGTAGTATAACTATCTCAAATAGATTATTGGTATTGTCAGTGGGGAGGTCAGTTACAGACAGGTATGTGAGTTTAAGTGTAGGGGGAGAGCCCATAATGATTTGGTAGGCAGGAAGAAAATTGTGTTTATCCTTAAATAACCTGTGCTCAGTAATGTGATATATACCTTTACAATTAACTCTAGTGGATTATTTAGTACAGGCCAAGGGGTTAGACAAAAATGTTTTTTGGCTATATAATTATTGAATTTGGGTTTAATTGGGTACTCTGTGAAATAAATGAGCCCATAGGGTACTCCAGGTGAACAGAAAATTGAAGATGGTGGTACTGGCAGGTGTTTGGACTGAAGGTACCAAGGCCGGAAGAGATGGTACTCAAATAACATATAGCAATAATAAAATATGAAAGCAATTGGGGAAGCCAATGGTTCATAGCATGTCTTTATTTCAGGATGGTAATAACGCCTGGTGCTGGACTCATGGGCTCATATTGTTCTTGATCATCAGGCTTTTGTTCCAGAAGTCAGGCTTTTGATGGGTGGGTATTTGGGGTTTGAGCAGGAAGGCCGTCTAGGCTTTTAGGTAGTAAGCTGGCACTGGAGCATGTGAGCTTTCATTGATGGGTTTGATTAGAATGAAGTTTGATTATTCTGTTTTTAAGTGCTATTCTTAGGGGTGGCCTAGTACCTGATATTTTTTTCAGTGGCAGGTGTTTGGCAGTTTTTAGTGATGATTTAATTGGCTGCTTTAAATGATGTGATAATCTTTAGGTCAGTAGTTAGGGACTTCTCCTCTATATAGGGACAGTGACTGTGACACTCCTTTAAGGCAATTTCAGGGGGATTCACAGGGGATTATTTGCCAGTAGGGAAATTATTGGATCAAATTTGAGAGCATTTGATCCCCAAAAAATGTGGGTGGCTGGCACCTGATTCTTAGAGATGGTGGGCTGCCCAGAGTGTGATTCCTGTTCCATGCTTTGGAACTCAGAAGGAAAATAATTGTCATTTATGACATGATGGGCACATTGTGACTGTACTACAGTCACATTGGGCTGTGGTTTCACAAAGAGGTTGAATTGTGATGAATTTCATAAGTTGAAATTCAAAACAATAGGATTGGCCTTGGAGAGACTTTCCAGTGTAGTAATTGATACCCAGGAATCAATTAGGCTGTACTAATTGAGGGCCAAAATGAATAATCTGAACAATTCAGATTATGAGAATAGGTGTCTCAAACCAACTAATTAACCATGGATGTTGGTTAATACCTAGGGTAAAAAAAAGAAAAAAGCCCTGATAGGGATTTGAACTTTGAACTCATTTAATTGAGAAATAAGTTTATGTCAAGCTTAACAAGTATGCCAAGTCAAGTTGTTAAGATGGTGGTTCGAGTTAGTGATTATACGCCGTATAATAGCTGACTTGATCCAGTATTGAATCAAAGGCTACTAGTTGTATAATGTATGGTTATTACTATGTGGACTAGTAATTGTAAGGCATATAATAGGCATTTATACAGCGTGTAAGTGTTAATAATAGTGATTATACGGCGTGTAATTAGTCTGATTAATTCACAATGACACATGGTCTTTGGTGTGAATTAATTAACTGCAAAGGTTAATTAACAGAAGGGAAACATCTAAATACAGGCATGGATTGTTGGGTATTTAGAATAGATTAGCTGGTTCTCAGTTGGAACACCTATAGCTTGGATCTGGAATACGTGGTTCCACAGGGTTTTGGCGCCAGAAGCTTGGAATGCTTCAAGTCAAAACAAGATATTCCATTGTAAGGAATCAGGTAATTCTGGAATGATTTAGGCACCTTCTCATAGGTTGAGAAGTGTGAAGATCTTTTAGGTAAAGATCTGGATCTGGAATATGTAGATTCCACCGGGATTTGGTGCTGGGAGCTTAGGAAGTTTCATGCTGAATCAATACATTTCCACAGAAGGAATCAGGTGATTCTGTAATGTATTAGGGTACATTCTTATAGGTTAAGAGTGCAAAGATCTTTTTGGTAAAGATCTGGATTGAATGACACTGTTATGTCATAAACAACATGATAGGAATCCAGGTGTAATTCTGGAACTGGTGGGGTTTTCAGCCAAATGTACCCCGGTTGGTATATAATGGAAACATGATAATAATTAATAAAAATAATAATTATGTGTGACAATGGTTGCTTTCCCCTCAATCTTTTTATGCTTTGTGTTTTTGGCTTTTAACTAAAATAATACTACTATGGAATGAAAGAAATGGTCTGCAGCTAAGATTATGGGAAGCAAAAAACGTGGAAGTGATCACCAGATGGCAACAAGTTTAACGCCAAGATTGCTTGCCTGGAATCCAAGCTCATCAAAGCTTACATAAAGGATTCCCTGTCAAACTGTAAAAGATTCAGACCAGGATAATGAAGAAGCAAGCATGAATTTCCTGGATCTGTCACACACATTTTCCCAGATCTTCCCTGTTTTTTAGGAAGATATTGAACCTGGATTTTTTAGCGCATAAAGGTTGTCAAAAAAACAACCCAGTGCTGACCCAGGTGACACTTACAGTTCCCCTTCTCTTTTTCTAAAGTTGATCTGTTGAGTGTAAATAGGACCTTTAGTAGTTTCACACCCTTGCTCAACAATCTGTGCTTGAAGTTGTTCCTATTACTGCCTCTTTATAATATGAAAGTTCTTGTCACTTATAAAACCCACTTTAAACCAAAAATTATATAATTCTATTAAAACAGAAATCCAATATCACAAGATTTTTAATCTTTTTGTATTTTTGTTATCCTATTTGAAAAACATCTTCAGACCTAAGCAGTCAAATTTAGAAGTGCAACAGCTGAAAAATACAGTTTCTTTAAAAGTTAAATGGTGGACAGTAAGATGTAAGAAAAACAATGAGGATAAAGGAAAAAAATCATTAAATGCTTCAGCAACAATAAACCAAATTGAGAGGAGGGGTTTATTGATTTTGTGCCTTCACAGGTGTAGTAAATTGCGGAGAGAGAACCAAAATAAGTAACATTAACCAAAGAGGTTAATTCAAAAACAAAGCTAATTGTCATGGCTCATACCAGAGTCTAAAAGAACTCCCACAGGGGAGGCAGGCTAGGCCTGGAAGCCCATGTACACAATAGGCACAATTAAGACCAGGTAGCTGACTGCAGTAGCTAGAGGATGCAAACTTCCAGTATGGGGCACAACCTGGTTAGCCATCCCCAATACTGTGATGTAGACAAACCCCAACTTACTGAAGTCCTGGGCAGGAAGTGCGTTGGGTGGGGGGAGCAGTAGGAATCTCCTTCATAGCAGGCAGGATGGTCTCTTTAGAACAACCAGGAGGGAGATCCAGATGATGGAGGTAGAAATACTCCAAGTCAAGAGCGCAGGGTGGATTGACTGAGTTAGCAGGAGTATAGCCAGGAGGGTATGGATAGGCAAGTTTATATTGAGTTTTGGATTCCCAAATAGATAAAAAGAGAATAATTAAATTTGGGCAAAAATATATAATTCCTGCAATAAAACAATGATTTCTGGGCATAAACTTGTTATATTAAGATGTCAACAGTGAGGAGGGCTTCTCCTCTTCACTATTTTTTACTTACTGGTAATTTTTTGGTCTTTTGCGCCACCAGAGAACTGATGGCATCAATTTCAGTTAAACTTAAAATTTGGCAGTAATTTGTGTACTTGGGCCTGGAAGTGAATGCTCATCAGTTGGTATAACATGAACCTTTCTTGAACTGCATCATGCCAAGGTGCCATAGTTATTTATAGAACCCACAAGCAATTGAGCACCCAATCACTCAATCAAACAATTGCGCTCCTGGTGTACCATTTACAGCAACTGTGGTAAGTTTGACTCCCTGGTGATTAACTCCCTTAAACTCAACTCCATGGTAGTTGACACTATAGTAAAGTGATAATTCAGCTTTTGCCCTGATCAACAACTGGAAATTGACACTTTTTTAATTAACAGATCTTGATGTACTGAAAAATTTTAATATAAAACTTAAGCTATACAGCTAAGGTATACTTAAGTGACCCCAGAGAGCTTAGAAATGCAATAAAAACAGTACCTTGATTAATATAAAAAAAAAGAGAAATACGCAATTATTTCTCATTTTATTATGTAATTTACACTCTTCATTATAAAAATATTTTTTATTACCATAAAAATTAAAATTCCAATAAACAAAAATAAACACAACCACAACAAATAAAGTTATGCAAAATATGAAGAAATATTAATGTTTATTTAATATAGTTCATATAAGCACAGCTGTGAATATCATATGTTTTATTTGGAAATTAACAAAAATTAAGATATTTCACTCACTTTCAACTATAATTATTCATCTCAAACTTACCATGCATACATAGAACAATCACTGCTATCTAATTAAGTTTAAAAAAACTTAAAATTAAAACTAAAAGCTAAATTATCAAAGCTAATAAGTAAAAATTAAAGTTAAAAAGTTAAAAGTTAAAAGTAAAAAGTAAAAATCATATAACTAAGCAAGCAAGTTAATTCCTTGTCATTCTTTCCCCGTTTCATTTTGACCCCTTCCAGGAGGGCAGTGGCAATAAGCTCAAACTGCTGCTTAAGCTCAGAGGCCTTGTATTTGTGCTTGGCCGCACCCTGGATGGTCTTGGTGAAGAGGGTACAGCGGGTTGTTGGCTTGGTGGGGGGACGCAGTTGGAGAGATCACGCAGCTTGGAGATGGTTTTCTCCTGCTTGTGCTGCAAGAGGGAAAAGAACTAATTGAATTTTGGGTGGAGTTAAAGTTGGCCTTGAGGTATTTGTGGTAAGCCTCTAGCGCTGAGGTGGTCTTGAGCTCACCATTCACTGCTGCCTGGTACATATTCCAGCTGGCCTTGGCACAGGCCTTGCCTTGCCTCTGTGTGATAACCTTCCCAGTCCACTGGGGCTCAAAGTAATCAAGGAAAGGCTTGAACTCTGGGTTCTTCACTATGTAGGGATCCTTTGAGAGTACCTCAAACCCCTGCACAGTGTGCTCTGGCTTTAAAAAAGACAAGGCACTAAATTGTGCCAGCACAAATCTGCAGGTGTCCAAAGTATCCCTCCAGCTCAACCTACTAAGCTCAGTGTGGGCCTGCACATTACAAGCAACTTCTTGGCAGAAGTGGAAGTGGCACCCCTTCACCTCCCTGCTAAACTGCTGCTCAAATGCATTGAACTGAGCAGGCTCAAAGTCCATAATGCATACATGAGGCCCAAGAGCTCTTAGCCTCAACTTTTCCTCCAAGTCCAGGGTGGCCTGGTCCTTGTCAGAGGCAGGTGGGTTGGCGCGGGTGTGGGGGAGAGTCTTCTTGGATTCATCATCATTGGCGGGAGGAAGGAGGGCAATTGCTTGGCGGAGGATGGAGAACGCGCGGGTATAGATGGCCTCAGTGGCCCCGGGAAGAAGAAAGAACGCGAAAGGAATCACCCAGATGTCAATATGGGCATGAACCATCCAGAGCTGCTTGAACATCCAGGGGCAAGTGGCAAAGGTACCATCAACTAGCCAGGTTGACGCCCTTTTCAACTCTATCAGGTTCTGCTGAGTTGAGTAGCAGATTATACGGTCCTTGGCTGCAGGCCTGTCATCATGAAGCAGGAAGCGCTCCCCACTTGGAAGCTGCTTAAGCTCATGAGTGAGCGTGAGCTCAGAGAGGATGTCAGAAGCCTTAGGGGGAGGGGGGATTTTCAGCAATACACTTATTGCTGATGAATTTGACCAACTGCTCCTGTGTTGGTACCAACTTGAGATTGTTGGGTTTGAGATGTTGGAGGGCCTTGATGGCCAGATCTGATGCGCAAAGATGAGAGGATGTGGGTATTACTTGAACAAGGTACCAATTTAACATCCTAGTGATTAGATGATTGGGGGTCTCACAAGTGTGCTCCCCCTTCTCTAATGTTACTTGCTCCCAGCCCTTGGTGTTCAACCGGGCCCCGCAAGTCTTAGCCTTGCAGACAAAGTGCTTACTTTTGGTCTGCCGCTTTTGGTTGTTGCAATTAAAGATATAATTGTTGGCAACGTAACCAAGGCCTCACTTTATGGACATGGACAGAAAGTACCAGGAGAAGCGCTTGGGAACTTTAAACTCTCCGTCCATGTTGCAAATGTTGTGGATGGCCAGTGGATCCCAAGCCACATGACCAGAAGCTTTAAAATTCTTGGAGTAATCCTCCAGCTCATCTTGGGGATCAGATGAAGAAGGAGGGGAAGGGTTCTTTGAGGCCTGCCTGGATGCCTCCTTTTTCTTACCAGAAGAAAAGGTGGGCTCCTTGGCAGCCTTTGACTTCTTGTTATACCACTCCTTGGTGGGCTTGGAGTCAACCTCTGAGTGATAAAATGAGTGGTTGGTAAGATCACCATCAGATTTATTGGGGGAGGATTTTGGGGGGAAGGTGAAGGGGATGTAGAAGATGAGGGTGGAGGGGGGTAGGAGGAGATGGAGTGGGAGGAGATGGGGTTGGAGACTTTGCCTTTGCAGGCTTCTTGGCACGCTTGGGAGTGGAACAGTTTCTTTGGAGCCTTTGGAGACTTGGCGCTTAGGCTGTTGGCTGTTCTTAATTGATTTTGTCTAAAGAAAAGTTTAGCATTGTAAATAATAGAAGTATGAAAGATATAAAACACAGAGGTAAAACAAAGCAAAAATTTAATGAAAAGGATGCAAATAAAGTTTTATTTATCAAAAACAAAACATAAAAAAGTAAATAGAAGCAAAATAGAAACTCAAAGTGTTGATATAAAGGTTGAAACATATAAAATAGGTGAATTTATGATAAAGCATCAAAGATTTTAGGTTCAGCATAACATCTTAGTTCTAAATTAATATAAAAGTATAATTGAAAATAAAAAAATATATGAAAATTATATGGAGAGCAGAAGAAAAAGTAGTAGATTATAATAGCAAAAACAATAAAAAATTATTATGTGGAATTTTTTTATTGAGAGTTGAAAATTCAAAACATAGTAAAGTGTTGAGTTTGGCACTGTCAATCAGCCAGAAAAAGCTGAATTCTCACTGTCAAGTATGCCGGAGTCAAGCAGAAACATCAAATTTACTATGTTTTTTACATATAAAACTTGCTTAAATTTAAACTGGGTTCAAAAGTTAACCCAAAAGCAAGGCAGTTTTGTATGCTCAAAAATAAAAAATACAACATAAGTTAAAAAAGTAAATGAGTGGAAATGTGTTTATTAGTGATTAGGGTATGCTGTGAGGAGCTGGGAGTGAATTATTTACCATAGTGTTGGTTAAAACGTTAAGAAGCTCTCTGTACTAATCCCCAAGTTAAAGTGTCAAGTGGGTGAGTGTCAAGTGGCGCTCATAGTGTGTCACATATTAATTTAGCCTTAATTCTGAGCCTTTGATTAGTTAAATCCAAAACCAATTGGGTGTCAAGTGGATAGAGTCAAACAAAGAAAGTGTCAAGTTTCAGTTTTTTATAAATTACATATGAAATCTCTTAATAAATTGGGCTTAATTTATGTGGCATCACTTAATCCAAAAACCCAGGAATGACATAATGTAAAACAAGTGGGGTATTTGATTAATGTCTATGCCACTAAATCCAGTATAGTGGTGCTTGGGAGCCTAATCAAAAACTATGGACACTAATAATAAAAATATAATAATAAATAATAAAATTTTATATAACAGCATATGTATTTTATTAATAAAATTAAAATTTTGCTTAAATAGTGTCAAACTGATCACTTTTGGGTTTAGAGTGTTGAACACAGGTTTTTTCATCTCTATTAGTAAATTTACTTATAAATTGCCCCTTAAATTGGTATTTTAGATAACCAATTTATTAAACAGAGTCAAGTTCAAGTAAATTTAACCTTGGTTTTTGGTTTCAAGTCCCTAAATTACTAGTAAAAATTAGCTTAAAATCAGTTAAGCCAAAAATACTAATAGATTCACATATGCGGCACTCAACTCCCTGGTACTCAACACTTTGTCGAGTACCAGGGAGTTGAGTTTAAGAGAGTCAAACTTACCACAGTTGCCACATGAGCACCCCAATACCACGTGGACTGAACACTTGCCCACCGCTCTACTTATCTTATGAGCAAGAATCACCAGAGGCACCAGGTTCATCCCAGTGCTTTGGCCTTTGGAACGCCTGACAGTCTGACAGGAGTTGAACAGGGGAAGCTAAGGTCTACAGTTCCCAGAAAGCCCCCCTGATGACAGCTCCATCTCTAGATCAATGGCGTGCCAAAGCCCAAAAAATTGAGCACAAACAAATTGAAGGAAGGACAAAGCACCTTGAAGCCAGATATGCTATAGATAACCCCGTCTACACCCTCAACCCCAATTCTGCCAAGTTAGAACTCAACCACCTAGGGCCCTTCAAGATAGCTGTGGTCTATGACAATCACACCTATCAGCTTGAAGACGCCCAAGGAAACACTAAGAAGCTCCACCATAATCACTTGCACCCCTGCCACACCATCCACACACAAAGGTTGTTTGTGCAGACCTTCCCAGATCTTCTGCAGACTCCAATCCTGGTGTCTGACGGCAAGCAGGGGGCAAGGGGGTGTTGCAACTGAGTTTTCAGACTTGCCTGCCAATGTATCTTATGATACACAGGGGGCGTTCAATGAGTCACCTGTCAGGGATCCAACCAGTGGGGGGTTCCTGAGAACTTGCGGGCGGACGGCCCGCGGGCCCAGCAGGGAGAGCCCCCCACAAGATTGGAGCTAACTTTACAATATAAGATAACAATTTTCCAAGGACTGCCCAAGGTCCGCTTATAGGCACCATAGAATCAATCAGTCTGGTGAGGGTGATATACATCACCCCAAATATCTGGGTGGAAGTGGATTCATTAGTGGCAACAGATTCTTGTGGGTGGTTGGGCCTCAGGGTGAGGGGCGGTGTCATTGGAACCAAATATACGGGCAGGAAATTATACTTGTTGCAGAATAGCAGAGGGGGCTGGGTAATTTTGATGCCTTCTCTGTAAAGGACTTCTGTCTCTCTAGTTCTAGCTTCAGGGTCTTGGATTAGGATTTCCTCTAGAGTAAACTCCAAATACACTGGGTTAGGTGGGTACTCAGTGAAATCTACTGGGCCAAAGGGAGCTCCTGGTGGGCGGTAAAGGTCAGGCGGCTGGTCTGCGGTTTCTTGGGGCAGGTGAGCGTGGGGTGCAGAACCGTGAGACATAGGCTGTAAATAAAGTAGATTTAATAACAAATAAGGTATGATCTGGTTGAACCAAAGGTTCATGTCACTTTATTGCAAGAATGGCAATGGGCATCTTCCTGGCGGTCCAGGGTATAAGTATGCCCATCTGTCATGATAAAACTTTCACAAATTCCCTTGGCCTGAATTTTCCTGTTTACTAGGTCTTCCCAGTCCTCGGTGGTATCCATTGCGGGGGTTATTTCATTGGCTGGCTTGAACTGTGAATGCTCAAATTTCCTAGTTGGGTTGTGGGGTTGGTTGTCTCTGGGTGGCCCGCATTCTATGGGAAGTTTCTTTGTCTCCCCTTCTGTGTGGGCCCAAGTTATTTTGGGATCTATGGCTGGAACCGCCCGCTAATTGGTCGAGTTAACATGAACCTTTAGCGTGAGAGGTGTCGATGTAGGTGAATTAGATCCATCAAGCTTCAAAGAATTTTCCAAAGTCAAATCCTGCTCTGGTTTGAGCCCAAAAAACTGCGGGCTGGCAGCCCACAGGGGATCAGGGTTTGAATCCTGTAGTTGAGGCTTTTCAATAATCATAGTCAATAGGAGTTTGTCACTTGTGACATCACTCCTTGACGTATCTAACAACATGAGCCAGTATGATGGTGATGTCAAACTGCGGGCACTTTCTCCTAATTAGGAGTGTTGCCAATTTGATCTGCTGATCCACCACAAGTTATTTCTTGGCTTTAATCTTAATATGGAACGTGCCACCCTGCCACCCCCTTGTGGCCTGGTGTCTTACCCATATCATATATTAATTGTAGTATTCTTCAATAAACAATACCTTATTCTTATTATTTCTGTCTTTTCTATTGGACTGTTGTCTTCCCCAATTCAAATACTGAATCCTCATTGGTTCAGTTGCAACAGAGGGTTTACAGCTTCTGATTGATTGATGCAAATATTTTTTCAGTTGATGGTTTGATGTTGGGACTTGGCTGAATGACATCATAATCCAAAAAAAAGTTGGTGATCCGCGGGTTGAGCGCCATACCTCTTGGCAACAAATAGTGCATAACCAATTTATTGTAGTTAGCTGGCAAGAAAGGGGAAAGATCCAAAATTTTGAGGGGTATTGGAGCTACTCTAGCCTGAACCCCTTTTTTGTCTATGACTACATTTAAATTGTCTAACTTTTTCAAGGTTTTAGCAGCATTTCAGTGCTGGTTTCTAGTCTTGCAAAGCTGTGTTATCCCCATTATTTGGTGTTCTACTGTAACAGTTTCCTGAACAATTCTTTGTGCATTCACTATAAAAGGGCCCTATTTCTATTTTAAGCCATAAAAAATCCAGGTTTTCAGAAATTGTGTCATTTTGTATATGAAACCATCACTTTTTCAACTAGCCTGATTTTTTCTTTAATTATAGTATATTTTTGACTGTCCAGTATATTGGTTGACTTACCTTTTATATAGAATTTGAATGGTTCTACTTTATTTTTAATATGGTTTTCTTTTGTTAGCTGTCCTGTTTTTGGGATTGTGTTCAATTTTATTTCACTGTATGCTTGACTATTCTTGCTATCAGGTACATGGTTGGGTGTCAATTTTGTTGTGATGAATTGACCTTCAAGTGGAATCATCTCACTTTTTTGGACTGAATTGGTTCTGTTATAGGCTGAGATTTTTCATTTTTCTCAAAAGGTTATAAAACTACTGTACCATATTCCTGATTCAATTTTCTTTACTTTATAACCCAAAATAATTTTTCAATAAAACATATCTTTCTCGTTTAAATCTTGTTTTATTTAAGCCTCCTCCTGGCACCCTCAAAAAAGTATCCAAGGCTTTGCCTTCTAAGACCCCAGAGGAGATGTTACAGAGTCTCTGGTTACTACTATCAGGAAATTATTTCCCCAAGAAATGACTTGAATAATAATTAAAGGTGGCCTTAACAAGAAATCCAGATATTACATCAGGATCAAACATTCAAGTTAAAAGGAGTCTGGATCTCCAAAAGCCTAGGGCTGCGGCGTCCCACCCCCAGACAAAACCCGGATTCTGTCTGAAGTTTCTGGAAATGTGGAAGGTAATATATTTTCTATTTAAAGCTGATTTTAAATCCAATCTTCTGGAATTCCAGAAAAAAGAAGATCTTTGTCCGGGGGTGGGACGCCGCAGCCCTACAAAAGCCCCATGACTGCCATGATCTAAATGGATGTTATTTGGCATATCATTACACTATAAAACACTCTTCTTCTATATCAGATAAAGGTATCATTCTCTTCTTAAATATTAACATTATTATGTATTATATACTTCCCACAAGAGTATATACTTGAAAGTACCATTGTAAGGTGATGTCTTGGTAAAAATAGTTGTGGCTAGAAGAAGAGAAATGTTATGTTTTAGCGGGATGGTGTATGTTTTTATAGTATTAATAGCACATGTGGATTAGAGAGTTGTACCAATTAACCTTGTGCCTTCACACAGTTGATGTACACTTTTGTGAATTGTTTTTCATGTTTGGGCACTGCTAAAATTCAAGTTTCACTGTATCATCTTTAATGAATCAGGGTTACTCTAGCATGGCTGAAATTGGGATCTGCATGAACTATTTTATTGTTGACTTCAGCGACAAGTAATTGGATTTCCACATCTCTATTTAATAGAATGCTCTTACTTGGTTGTCAAGATTTGTTTGGCTGAAAAAAGATTAGAATTTTTTCGTGTTCTAAGCCATGTATATAAACCATAGTAGCAAGTCTATATTCTGAGCATCTGATTTTGATCGCATTCTTAAAAAATTACTAAAAGTACTTTTGAATTGAAGAGTAAGCCCCTGGAGCTCTATTTATGGTGCGTAGATGATACCTCCTATAACATGAGCTTACAAGTGCACATTAAGCAATGGTTAGATATATAACAAAGGCCTAAGTAGATTGTAGAAAATACCCTTTGAATAAAATCGTTAACTTTTGATTGAGGGTTGAATTAACCCAAACACTAAACTTGCATTTAGAATTTCGAAGTACAATACCCCGCTTTAGATACCCCGATTTTGCCCTGGTGAATCAATGCCAAGCGAAAAATGTAGTTAAATTGTATAACCAATTCATGCCTGAAAAGTAAAGCGTATTATAACATATAATTGAATTGAGATTAGCTCATTGTGTGGCTTCTAGGGAAAATGAACGTTTTGGGATTCTGTAGCAGCAAACTCCAAGGTTACAATAGACGGAGCGGCTAGCTTTATTAAAATACGGTGTAAAGGAGAAAACAACCTTAGGGAGTACGGATAACGGCTTAATCCCAATTTTTCTTGATTTCAAATTGCTAAAGAGTTAACAATCCATTGTGTGATAAACTTACCCAAGGCCATTCTAGATGAACATTCAAATCGTCATCAATGAACCTAGACTAACCAAATGAGTCGCTTCGGGAAGAATATTATTACCTTGACTTGGTAGATTCCACGGTAAAGCATGCCGGAGGGTGACTGTTCTGAGGGGAACTGAACTGATTAGAAAAAAATAACTCAGATAATATACTGTTTTCTCATATGGCTCTTCAGAGGGACCATAGCTACCTAACATCTCTTCCTGCTTATCAACTGAAAGGATCAATAAATGTAATTGAGATTATTACCTTTGACGCCCATTCTTTTAATAACTTGAATATATTTCAGTCCTGAAATAACTTCATGCTGAACTCTTTGAACGTTAGCACAAAAAGAGGAGTTCAATATTACTTAAATTTGATTTTGAGACGGTATTCGATGTCCTCTTTAATGACAACAGATTTATCCTCAAAGGCTTTAATTGACTCTATAATTTTAAATTTTTAAGATAGAATATGAAATTACCTGGTGAGGTTAAATCGAGAACTACATCGGGCCGTCCGTCAACTTCTAAAGCTAATTGCATAACAACCACCTGTGAGGTAAGAAACCGTTTTCTTAAAAAATACCTTTCTAGGATCATCCGCAGGGCCTTAAATTCGTTAGGAAAGGAAATAAGAAAAAAAATACCTGCGACTTTCCCAAGGCCTAGAGATTCCTTCCACTTTTGAAGGGACTCGTCGTGAGCATCGAGCTGCTGCAGTTCTTCTACAGTCTTCTTTTCTCCAACTCGATAACCTTCAGTCTCAGTAGGAAGGAGATCATCTTCGGGTTTAGGGTTGGACATAGTTGGCAATTACTAAGCAGGCTTAGGAAGAGTATTAACGAGGAGTGAAACTTTAAAGTGGGGAGAAGTAGGCTAGCCGCAAATTCGCAACGTTGAACGTGGGACGTCAACCCAGCCATAGCTGTAGTCGGACACTTAAGCAAGTTACTTTGATTCAGCCAATCACATAACACTAATCTAAATCAGGGCATTCAAGTGAGGTCCTCTTCCAGCTAAGGATGCTTCGGCTCAGCCCCGGCTAGCTTTCGGCTCTGGCCGCTAAAGCCAAAGCGGAAATATCTCATATTTGAACAGGTTAAAATAAATCTTTGCTGAAGTGTGACCCAAAAGCCAGAAACTGGCCGCGACTGCCTGAGACTTGGCCGAAGCAACTTACTTCCAGCCTAACGAGAAAGTGTAAGGTAATAAATTACAAAATAAATATGCCTTGTGAAGTGGAAGTAACACATCGAGGCTCACGTTAACTTGACTGTTCGCAGCGCCACATTTCATAAATGGTGGCTATAGGACAAACTTAATAAATTCCAAAATAAACTCATCAGCGGTTTAGCCTGGCCGTTGGACCGCCAGCATGGCCTCCATTGCGTGCCACTTAATCACATGCAATACATCTCAAAGATAATTGCACGAGAATAACAATATAATCAAATTATTATTAGATTTAAATCATTTAGAACATCAAAATATTTTAAAGAATTCATTCAACAGCACCTCCTACATCAAATCATACATAAATCCATTATCTAACACTCACTTGCCCCTGATAAAAGCTCATGATCTACCACCTTATAAACAGCATGCCACAGTCAGGGTGAAGCTGGTATATTTTTGACTTAAAAATTACTTATCAAATTGGAATTTCTGACCAAATTACGCTTTCATGCAGCTTTGGGAATTCTGACATCTAAGATCCAAGCTCATATTTAACTGCTGCAGTTTTTATCCAATTTCACAACAAGCTATACTTCTCCTCTAGTCATTTTCACACAAAACAGTGTTTCTAGAAGCAAGTATCTAATCAGATTCTCTTGCATCAAGTCCTTCCAAGCAAATACTAGCTTTCAAATAGAAACTTTTACATATTAGATGCATTTAGAAAGACAACATTATTAATAGAAAATATAGTTAATGTCGCAGCATCTTCAATTATTCTCTCTCAGGGAATTAATGCCCCGAGAAGATCACCGAATGGCACACTGAATGGTTCACTGCTCAACCAGTAAACCGGTGGCACCATTATCAGCCAAGCCATCTATGACGGGAATCAACCAATCCAGATCCTAAATGAAACACAACTTGAATAAGCCTTGTGACCCAAGAGGAATATTACTCAGATAAGCCCCATGACCCCCATAATGTACATGGACAGCATGTGGCTTGTCATGATAATATATATTTGCCTATATTCATATTCAATAAAGTATCATTCTCTTCTTAAATCTTCCCCTTTTTCTGTTTATTATACTTCCCAGAAGTATAAACTTGACAGTGATAGCACAGGTAGGTTATCCATACCTACCCAACTCAAAGAAAAATTCCTCCTAAGAAAAGGACCCATGCAGTGGTACTCCCTAACAGCTGGAGAGACTACAAGAAAGGACAAGACGTTCCTGCAGGCTTTGTCATCTATGACAACGTCCTTGTACCCATCAAAAAATACAACACTCTCAAAGCCCGCAGATTGTTACCCACAGCGCCAACCACAACAGCACAACAGCAGCCTGAGATACCCAATATTGTATTCCAGCGTCTGTGTACAGCTGAAATTGGTGCCTTTGTGAGACTGCGCCGGAAAACACCTCTCTTTGGATTAACAGTACTGAAAGTAAATTTGAACAAGTGGAATACCCCCCCAAAGACTCTGGGTCAGTGAAATTGCTCTCCGCGTTACAGGGACCACATCACTCTTTGTAAGTGGATGGATAGCTCAACACCACAACCAGAAAGAAGACTGGGAGCTATTCAAGAGCGCATTCCTTGAAAAGCTCTCCATGAAGGATTCCAACGTGGTAATCATGACAGAACTTTGAACCTTCAAGATGACAGGAACAATTGAGGAATACATTGCTGCATGCAAAGACTGTAAGGTCTCATAGTTTGGGGAAGATGGATGTAGACCAAAGCTTTAATACCGTTTATATTTATGTTGGTCAAATTCAAAAAAGTAGGTAAGGTTTGTAGTAACAACTAGACTAGGGCTCCTAGAAGCTTGTAGGAGGTAAAATAAGGGCTGAGGCAATTGATTAATCCTAAGAAAATAAAATAGAACCCAGTCTTAATGACTGAGGACTTGGTCAAAAAATCAATTTCTAAGTCAGGGAATTGCCCACCACTAGTTGGAGGGTTAAAACTATCAATAATCAAATTGTGTGTATTATTATAAAAGCTAACTAACTGATGAAATAGAAAATCAAAAGGAATCATAAGGTCAAAAAAAATAAGTTAACTAAATTAGAAAGTGTTGCAACTGAACCAATGAGAGTTCTGTACTTGGAATTGGGGAAGACAACAGCCCAATAGGAAAGGACAGGATAATAAGAATAAGGTGTTGTTTATTGTAGAATATCATGCTTAATATACTATATGGGGAAAGCCACAAGGCCACAAGGGGGTGGCATAGTGGGAAGTTCCATGTAAGGTTCAGAGCCGAGGAATAACTCATGCAGGGATCAACAGGTCGAATTGGCAACACTCCTAATTAGGATGAAGTACCCGCCATTTGACATTGCCATCAGATTAATCCATAATGTTAGATACGTCAAGGGGCAACTCATCAAGCACCCCCTGTGTATCTGTCAGGATCACTCCTGACATAAGCTCTGAATAAGGATCAAAGAGAAAAAAATAAGCACAGTCTAGTGCAAAAGGGGAAGAATCGCAAAATGCCAGATTGAGATGCCATTGCTTCATTAAGCATGATGTCATGGTTGCATATATGACGTAATTCATGCAATCATATCTCAGCTCTTAATAAGCGGATGCCAATGCCCAAACCCGCATTCAAGAGCTCTTAACAGCGCCCACAATTTATATTAATGAATTAAGCCAGGTCAAAAAGGCCAATCGAGAGCTAAATTAAGCAAAAGCAATCCCCCCTGCATGAACTCCTGTTGCATGAAATGATGTCATTCATGCAAGTGTATCTCAGCAAATACGAAATCAAAATGAATGATCAACCACTCATTTTGAAGCTCATTGTATTTTGAGCATCATTTAATAATGAATAAGTACCCGTTAAGAGACCACCTTGCGCGTAAAACCAATTAGAATGCAAAACCTTGAGAGGAACCAATCAGACAAGTCCCAGAATTAGGGGATAAAAATAGAAGCAGTCCATGCAGTCCTTGAACAATTCAGGAACAAAATCCAAACCCTGGCTATCAATCCTAGAACCAACCAATGGGGATCCAGGTTCAGATCACATGGCTTGTTCCAGACTCTTGCCAAACCTTGCTACCCAGTCTAAAATTAGACCTTGAGGAAGACTTAGGCCCATTTCCCCTCATGATAGTAAGCCATTGGCTACAACCAAGAATTGACACTCCAGACCCAGATAGTAGAAGAACAAAGGTTTGACTATATTCCAAATTCCTGATTTCAATCCTTATCACCCAGTCTTTTGAGTTTATCTATTCCCTGCTTGCACTCCCACTTGCAAAACTTTGCACAGTGGGAGATACTATAAATAAACACCCTATGAATATCTGATAGCTAAGCTATCATTGAAGTTCAACCCAATCTCTTGCTATCTATATTTCTTTTTAATTATAGAAAGTAAGTTCTGCTGTGTCTTTACAGCTGGGCTTTACAGTATCGTAAGATACGTTAGCAGGCAAGCCTAGAAACTTGGTTACAACAAAAGGAAACACAAGCCACAAAACCTAACAAGTACCTTTTTTGAGGTGCAAGTCAAACAATCTCAACTTAGTGTTGAGACTGGAGAAAACCAAGACTTTTATTAAGCTTTGTTTGTGGAATGCAGGAATTGAGGTGAGAGTTTAACCATTTTCGGGTATAGAAAACTCTTAAACAAAAACAGAGGTAAAGGGTGTAAAATACTTAATATTTAACTTAGAATAGTTAAATTCAAGCTAAAGGAGACCGGAAGGAGTGATAGGCGGTTACGGCAAAGCTCTGGGTAAGAGCGAGCAAAAAAAGTGAGGGAAAAACCAGTCCAAACGCTTAGTAAAGCGTAAAGTGAAAGGTAAGCTTTTTGGAGGCAACTTTCTAATCTTCTTAAGTAGATCCAGGGTTTGAAACCAGGTGGCAAAAAGGTAAGGAATGTTTGGAATAGTGTTAACTATTATTTAGATCATAAGTTGGCTTAAACAAAGCCAATCTAAGACTTTAAATATGGAAAATGGAGGTAGGAAGCAGGGAATTTAGAAATTAAGTGAATAGGACAATCTTAGTTATACTAGCAGCAAAATAAGCAGATAAATGTAAAAGACAGAATATCAACTAATAAAAGGTGAATCCTGACAAAGACCTACGTGACCATGCACCCAACACCATCAACTTTGATGAACCTGGGCCACGCTTGGACTTTTACAATGGTCTTCCCACACACATTAGACGTCAGTTTGATATGACCTGCTGCAAGAACCTTGAAGACATATTCTTGGAAGGGAAACACACAGCTCAAAAATCTGACAATCTACATGCAACCAACAAGCTCAAAGAAAGTCCTTCAGCCAAGAAGAATCCTCAATCCAATAAATAAAACAACTGAGGCAACAACACCTATCCTTGAACTGGGAATCACACTGCACAATCCAATCAGGAAAGCACTGAAGATACCAACAAGGAGGGAAAAGCTCAAGAAAGTTCTTAGGCGAGCCGCCCTCCCCCACTTTACAAGACTTGTACAGGGACCAGGACGTAGATTTAATCACCATGATCCAAGTACCCACCAGCAACCCTCTACTGTTTACTGCCCAAACTGGAAATAAACTCCTCACTTATCCTTTCTGTTTTTGCAGATATCAGGGCATCACACTATTTGACACTGGGGCAGACCAATCCTTAGTCAACAAGAAATTTGCTGACCTTATCAAAACTAACTACCACCTGAAATAACTTCAAGAGAGTTGTCATGGCAGATAACATAAGCACACCAGTCCCCACAGAAGCAAAGCCTTTCTGCGCCCAAATTGAAGACATGCAAACAACGCTTAGCTGTCCTATCATACCAATCCCCAAGTATGACATTATACTTGGTCTGGACTGGATGAGAAAGATCAAACCTCACATTGACTGGGATAGTGCTACCCTCATCA